>JAZAVI010001094.1:0-28671 GCA_036326025.1 Chrosomus eos | reverse complement strand
TGGGGATTTTTTTTTTTAAAATTTTTTCTTTTTTTTTTATTTTTTTTTTTTTTTTTGGGTTTTTTGTTTTTTTTGGTTTTTTTTTGTGTTTTTTTTGTTTTTTTTTTTTTTTTCTTTTTTTTTTTTTTTTTTTTTGTTTTTTGTTTTTTTTTTTTGTTTTTTTTTTTTGTTTTTTTTTTTTGGTGTTTTTGTTTTTTTTTTTTTTTTTTTTTTTTTTTTTTTTTTTTTTTTTTTTTTTGGTTTAGTTTTTATTTTTTTTTAAATTTTTTTTTTAAAACCCCCTTTTGTTTTTTTTTTGTTTTTGTTTTTTTTTTTTTTTGGGTGTGTTTTGGTTTTTTTGGGGGTTTTTTTTTTTTTTTTTTTTTTTTTTTTTTTTTTTTATTTTTTTTTTTTTTGTTTTTTTTTTTTTTTTTGGGTTTTTTTTTTGTTTTTTTTGTGGGGTTTTTTTTTTTTGGGTTTTTTTTTTTTTTTTTTGGTTGTTTTTAGGTCCCCGGTGCACGCTCTTCAGGGATTTTTTCCTGATTTTATATTCCCAAATCAAATGAAAATATTAAAAATATATTTATTATATATATAGATTTTATATAAAAAATTTATATTTTAATTTATATAAATAATAAATATATTTATATATTTATTTTATTTATGTGTGTGTGTGTGTGTGTTCTTCTTTTAAAAAATTTTTAAAAATTTAATTTGGAAAAAAAAACAAATCCAAAAAACTAAAAAAAACCCTTTTTTTTTTTTTTCAAAATTGAACATTAAAGTTTTTTGGGAGGGGGAAAACTGGTTTAAATTCAACCAAAATTTTAAATTTGAAAACAAACCTTATGGATTTCAAAATGGTTTTTTAATCATTCAGTTAAAAAAATTATCAAAGGCTATCCCCCATCTTGCACGCACTTCCTGAATTGGGACGTTTAGAAACTAAAAAAGAAGAAAAAAAGGGAAAACCTACTGTGGTCATTTTTTCTTAAAAAAAACTTGTTTGATCGGTTTTTAATTTTTGTGCAAGCGAATGGCCTTTTTTTACCAAAAAAAGGAATCGGGAGAAAAAATGATGTAAAAAAGCATTAATTTATTGACAGCCCAGCAACCCAATTTTTTTAAAAAGGGTTTTTTTTGGGCCCGTGGGCCCCCTGCCCAAATAGTGCTTATTTCCCGGGGGGTAGAAAGACCCTGCATTTCCTGCCTAAAGATGAAGGGGGGGGGAAACGGGGACCCCCTGGGGGGGTTTGGGGGTTTGGGGGGGGGGGGGGGTGGGGGGGGGGGGGGGGGGTGGAGGTAATTTTTGGTGTCAGCGTCTTTTAACTCAAAAAATGCAAGTACCGACCGATTTTTTTAACAGCAAGTGTTACGGGGGGAAATAAGGGTTTTGAAGGGGAAAAAATTCCAATGAAAGAAAATTTAAGGATCTTTAATTGATAAAAAAAAGGGAAAAAAAACCCAAAAACCCAAAAACCCCCGGGGGGGTTTGAAAACAAAGCAGGCATTAAAATACCCCAGAATATGGCGGGAAAACAGGAACAAAGGGATACCTAGATGAAAAAAAAAAAACCACCCACGGGGAAAGCAAACACAGGGAGAATAAAAAAGGGAAGAAAAACAAAAGGGGGAAAAGGGGGAGGCAGGGGGGGGCCAAATAAATTCAAAAAACAATAAAAAAGATGGGGGGGCTAGAAAATTTCCGACGGGAACCCACATATGGCACAAGAAAACCATGACAAGCCATGTGCTCACAACAAACAGGACTTTTTGGTTTGCATTCAGGTCCTCCGGGAAAGTTCGTACTTACGAGGTAGGAAGTTGTGTTTTATAAGGCTTTGTGCGTTCAAGTAAATTTCGTCGGAGTATGGCGGCCCAGTGTTGGGAAAGTATTTTAAAAAAAACGTTATTTCGTTACAAAATTTACAGAAACTGCCCCAAAATGAAAATTTGTAATTTTTCCCCTTTCCCTTTAAACCCCTTTCTGAAAAGGGATTTGAATATTTGGATTATTTTCCGGGTTTTAAAAATTTTTGGGCTTTTTTTAATAAGTGTAGGAATGGGGAATGGTGATGCGGGGGGTAAACGCGTTTTTAATTTACTGAATGTGGGGATGGGAAACCAAATTTAAAGAAAGCAAAAAGTTTGTCACAAAAAAACCGGGCCCAAAAGTTTTTGATTATGAATAGTAAAATATAGCAAGGAATTTTTTAAATTTTTTAAATTAATAAACAAGTGTTTTCCGCTGGGGTCACTGTCGCTTGCAAAGATGAATTGACGATGTGATTTTTCGCGTTTCTTTGCAGTAAGTGAACGTCCCGAGAAAAATTTGCGGTTTTTTCAAACGGATTACATAAGCAAAAACCGCAGTCTGTTTTTTTCGTTTTAAATTTTGCACAGGGGTTGCTTTGCAGAGGGATTTTGAAAGGAAACCGTTTACCCCGCCCCTCGGAAATTGAGGTATGTCAATGGGGGGATTTCCCCCAGCCCAAACACTTGATGTAGGTCTGGATGCCAGGCTAGACCCCAAATCCCCTATCCACCCCATTTAAAAATCATCAAAGTTTAAATTATTGCTATTATTTTTTTTTACATTTTCCAAATGTCTGCCCACACAATGCAGAAAAAACACCCATATTTTAAAATTTTTGATTGTGTTGTAGTTGTTTTTTGTGGAGAAAAATAATGTACTTCATTGTGGGTTGCTGGGAAATGTAATTTTTTTTTGGGTTTTTATTTGTGGTACAGTGAAAAAAAACGTATTTGCCCGGGATAAATTCACTTCCCGTTCTGGGCCAAAAAAAAAAAAAGGGGGGAAAAGGCCCAATATTAAATGTTTTGTGAAAAACCAAAAATGAAAGTTTTTAAAATTTTTGGGAAACCCTATTTAAAAAATAAAAACCCTCCCTCAGAGGATTCTTCCGGGATATATTGAACCACACCCCTTTTCAATGCAGTTCATAGAGGAAATCATATAGTTTAATAAATGGGGGAAAGGGGGAAAGCGTTCGGATCATCCAGTTTTAAATTTTTTTGCCCCCAAATACGTTCAAAAAACACCCGACTGCCACCGGAAAGTGTTTCCCCGTGAAATTTTTAAAAAATTGAAAAAAAAAAAACTATTTGACATAAAAACATGGACCCTACGACCTGCCTACAGAATGGACGAAAAAAACCCAAAGCACTCCCCAACCTTTCGCTTTACCCAGACAAGTCTTTTAGGGGGGTTTATGGTATCAGGCCAAACGTTTTGCCTACACAAGGGCAACATTTTCAGAAGCTTTAAGTCTTTGGGAAGTTTTATGAACAATTCTGCTGCGGGCGGGATGCTTAGACTTTAGAAACCCCAAACCTTTAAAACTCCCGAGAGTTTCAGTCATACTTGATGTTTCAGGCCTCATTCATATGGGGAAAATTTAAAGCTGATATGAATCAATACGTGCATTCGCCCTGCCTTTGCAACTTTTAAGCGGAAAAAATCGGACTTTTCCCCCTGAAATGCACACTTTAGTGTAAAAAACCTATTGGTAATGCAATTTGAAAAAAAAATCAACCCTAAAAACCGCATCTTTGCACCCCAAAACCCAAAAAGGGCCCTAAGACTTGAAACTCGCAAATGGGTAGGCCTCAAAAATTTGGGGACACGCCAAACAAGTAGGGCCCGTTTTCGTTTTGGGGCCTTTAGAAAAAAATTGTTTTTTCCCAAATTTTTGTTAAAAACCCCTTTTTTTGCGAATATTTCCCGGGTTTTTTTTTCCCCAAATCGGAACCAGACCGGGCCCATAAAAAATTTTTTTTTGGGAAAGTCTGAATATCAATAAATTATCAAAAAAAAATTTTAAAATTTTTCTTTTGGGTTGGTTTGAAACGGGGCCTTTTTAGAAAATGGACCGTGCAAAATAGGTAAAAAGGCCTATAAACCTACAAGAAAAGTTACAACTTCACCAAAATTGATGAGCAAAAATGTGTCTTCCCGGGTAAAGGAAGCATGCAAAGTTTATGGAGATGGGAAAATTTAGGTGGCCTAAAAACCCCCTTTAAAAAAAGGTCTCATTTTATTAGGTGTTCAAGCCTTTATGCTGAAAACCTTTTTGGTAGCTATTTAAAAAGGGAAAAAAAAACCCCCAAAAATGCATCGTGCACCCCCCAAAAACCGAAAGGCCCCTAGAGATTTTTGAAACTTCGCC
Organism: Chrosomus eos; assembly: GCA_036326025.1. Lineage (NCBI taxonomy): Eukaryota > Metazoa > Chordata > Actinopteri > Cypriniformes > Leuciscidae > Chrosomus > Chrosomus eos. The sequence goes on along the minus strand of JAZAVI010001094.1, from coordinate 24,499 downwards.
CAATGGTAGGCCTCAGATATGGGGACAGCCTAACGATTTAGGGAACCCCCTTTTTTGGGCCCAAAAAGGTGGCAAAAAAAACAACGCTAAAATATTTATTTAAGTTTTTCCCCCTTTTTCCAACGATAAAATAGTTTGTCATGACTAGATTAGGTTTTAAATAAAAATTTTAAAAATGAATTAAAAGTTAGGGTCCCCCCTAGGGGGGACGGTGACATTTAAAGGGGGTTAAAAGAGAGCAAATAGTTTTTTTTGTTTATATCACGGGCTTTGCCAAGCTTTTTGACCCTCAGAAAAACCCAAAATTTTCCCCTCCTAATCCTATCGTTTTCCTTCCCCCCATATCCTTTAAAATTCAGATTTTGGGTCGGGGCCCCGACTCATCAATTTTAAAATCCACTTTTGTGGTTTCTCGTGCCTCTGGACCGGAGCAAATTGAGTGTGCCCCCGCTGGGTTTCACATTACACAAATTTGCGAACCCGGGCCTTAATTACCCCCAATAGAAAGCTTATTCACGTATTGTCTAAATTTGGGTCCCTATACCCCATATAGAGAAATATGTGACAATAAATAATAATTTTTTGCGAATCGTGACCTTTTTTTCCCGCCCCCGCTTCACCCATGAAACCGTAGTAGGGATGGGAAATGATTAATCGACAAATTGATAATTGATCATTAAGAATTTCATCGATTAAACTAATCCCAGGTTGCGTATTTTAAAGGGCCCCCGTTCCCCACCAAACGATAACTATAAAGATAACGTTTAAAGTTAAAAATCAAAAAAATCGTTCTCCATTTTAAAGAATAACAGAGTTCACACCCAATAAAACGTTTTAAAGGATATGAGGAACGATATCTTTTGGGATCACTTTCAAATTTTTTTTTTCCACCCTGTCGAGCGAAAAAACCCACTGACAGCCAATCAAAATCCTTTCTAATTTAAAGGTCTCGCCCCTTTTTTAAAATGACAGATGAATTGGGCAAAAAAATTTAAACCGCGGGGGAAACAAAAAAACATCCACTTTTTGGGAAAAGGGTCACCCTCCCTTTTTCAAGGAACATTAAAAAAGAGGGAAATTTTTGGGAAAGCATGGGTCAAATCCTGGGAAAAAAATTTTAAATTAATGTTGAGATATTATGCAGTTAGCATAGTTTTCCCCAAAATTACCTCGGGTAGGCTATCCAGCCCTATTTTTGGACAGAAATTGCTGAAGTTTGCAGGAAAAGGGGTTTTGTATCCATAAAGGTTTTGACTAGGAGATTTTTTTATCCCACATTGACTTCTTTTCAGTTTAAATTTCGCTGCTTGGGATTAGATCGTTTACACTAGACTTGTAATTCAGGTTTAGATGCGCTTCGGAACATACTAGCATGCTGGTGAGGTTTTTTCTGCGGCAAAGATTTGTCCGGGCAATAAGAACAGCAAAAGCAAAATTTCCAATAAACATTTTTTTAAGCAAAAAGCGCGGGGCGGTTGTGCTTAGAAAAAAAAAAGCCCCTTTTTCAGGTCGTTGGGGGGACGCATATATAGTTTTCTTTATCGTTATTTTTAAAAAGTTGGGCCGTGTTTTGGTGTGAAGGGGCCCTTTAGTCTTGAAGAAATTTTAAATGAATTTCACTGTGTGGAGTTTTTAAAACTTTTTTACCACCCAGGGGCAATTTTTTGACACCATATTAAATTTAACCTGTGGTTTCCATTTTGATTTTGAAAAAAATTTTACCCTTTGGAAAAAGGTCCGGCAAAAAGGTTTGGGGGTTTGGGATCATTTTTTTTTTAAAAACAAACCCGGGAAAAATTTTTTGAATTTTACGGGGAAAGGTTCCCCCTTTTGCTTTCCCGGGAAAACGTTGGGTTTTTTTGGGCGATGGGGTTGGGGGTCACTCTAACCGATCAGTCCACTCAACATGCTTATCTTTCTCACCAAAAATCAGTGGGACTTTTGCAGAAGTTGTATGCGAGTTAGGCCTCCCTATTTTTTTTTTTGGGGCCCTTTTTTAAGTAGCGTAATTAATTTTTTAGGTGGGCAAATTTCCCCTCTCACCCTCTTTTCTCGAATCCTTTTCCCTTTGGGATAGTTTTGGGGAAAAATTTAAAAAAAAACCCTGTAAGATCTTTTTATTTTATGTTTTTGGTTTTAAAAGTTTTTGTTTAACATGATTTTTTTTTTTTTTTATTTTTTTGGGAAACAAAAGGGCCGGGGTATCTGTTTAAGAACGCTGGCTCGAAAGCTGCAGGTTGGGGGCCCTGTTTTTTAGAGCACCGCACCCTCATCCCCCAAGTTTAGCCTATACGCCATTTAACTGCCAAGTTAAATCTTTTTGTAATAAAGGACCCCATTCGGGGAAAAAACATGCTGTATTTTTTTTTTCCCCTTGCTTTTTTAAATTTTTTAAAAAAATTTAAAAATAAAAGGGAATTTTAATTTAAAAGTAATAATAAATTAATGGTTTAGTCGATCGTTTAAATTACCTAAACATCGACTAAGAAAATTTAATCAAATGCCCACCCCTTAATCTTTTAGTGAAGGGGGGGGGGACGCTTCATATTCTAAGAGCTTTTTGGGATTGAATAGAAAATCTGATGAGAACCCTGAAGGGGCAGAGTGTTTTGTCATAAAAAATAAATTGATTAATATTGGCGAAGTGAGATACTTTTAAGTTTTTGAATGCTTATTTTTTCTGAATGTGAATTTTCCCTTTTTTTTTGGAAAAAACACAAAGTTAAGTTAACAGTACAGCTAACATATTCAAAACTAAAAGCAAAAAAAAAACTCCAATTTTGATTTCAGGGGACTTATTTTAAAGAAAACATAAACAGTTGAAAAGAAAACTGACAGGTAACAATATAAGGAAACTTTCCGGGAGGTCTTAAAGTGCAGCGGGCCTAAACCTAATCTCAAACAAATAGGAAATAAAAAAAATTTCAAAAATGCATTTTTTCCCCTTTTTTGGGTACTATGTCAAAATTGGGCCAGTAAAAACGTTGAGGGGCCCTATTTAAATTTCAGAGTGGGGGTGAGCAAAAAGTTAATAAAAATTTTAAAAATCTCTTTTCCCATTTCTTTTTAACTAATTTTTTTTCCAGATCCATGCTTCCCAGTTCTTTTGTTGTTGCTGTTTTTTTTTTTTACAGAAAAAGTTTTTTTTGTTTTTCCCAAATTCCCCCTGGTGCAGAGCGGATAAAACAAAGCAAATTTCATTTGAAGGGGGGGAGAATCTTTTACTTTTAAACCTGGGTAAAAAAAAACCAAATTATTGATGACGGGGGTATTTAATGGCATTCTCATGCGGGAAATCCCCTGGAAATCTCGTGAGATCTGTGAAAATGATCCGGGAAAATAAAGGGCACTGGGGGAAAATTTCAGAGACAAAATGAAGCTGGATCATCAAAATTGGACCCTTTCTGCATCAAAAAAACCACCAGAAACACAGCCCTCTGGTTTTTTACAACTAAAGATCATGACAGCGGCAGTAGCAGCATCACAACTTCATTTTTTCTTTCATGGTGAGTATCATTTAATCATTCTGGGGCATTTTTTTTAAAGGGAAAAATTTTAAAAATTACATTTTATTTACTTTTTAATCACCCCAAAACAGCAGCAGCATCCACCGGCCCCCACATTATCAGCAAAAAAGGTTTCCCTTTGTTCTTTGTCATTGGGGGAGTATAATTCATTTTCTTTTTCCCTTTGGGGGCAAAAATATACAATGTATTATTTTTCTTTGGGGCCCTTTGTCTAAAAAAAGAACAAAATTTGCATAAATTTTTGTTTTTAAATTAATGTTTTTGCATTATTTAGGTTGTTTTAAAAATATTTTTTTTTTTCCCTTTTTTCATTGAGAACGTCAAACGTAGAAAACTTGCGAAAGGGAAAACCCAGGAGCCTATATCTTTGGACTTTAACAAGCCAATCCCCCTTGGCTGCGAGTCGCATTTCACACCCCGCCCCGCGGAAAGGGTTTAAAAAAAGGGAAAGTAGAACACGCACCATTTCCCTTTCGCTTGGGGAGCGAGTTTCATGCTGGGTCTTTAGAAGAGTGTTGTTTTTAAAAAAGCGAGTGGTCGGTGCTTTTGGGGAAGCTCTAATGGTTGCTTCGAGCTCCAAAGAATCAAAATGTTTGTTTTTTTGTCTGACGGCCGGTTGGGGGGGCGAAAAGTAGTGTTTCATGTTGCCTGTACAGTTTTTGGGGCGGTCTTTCCCCCTGGCCCCATACATTTTGCACTGGTGAGAGTTTTCACGCCGAAAAGAAACGGGGGTTTTCTTTTTCAAGATTCATTCCGCCCTTTTTTGCTTTTGGGGGTGCTTTTGTTCCCTGTCTCTTCCCGACGGTACAATTTTGCATCCGCTTTTGTGGACAGTTCATGTTCCCTTGGGGGGAAATGACTGTCGCAGGGTTGAAAACGGACTTGCCTTGCCCGGAGGCGGGGCCCCCCCTTACCAGCTCCCCCTGGGGGCCCCATGGATGGTGATAGGGGGTTCTTGGGGTTCGCCCGGAAAAATTTTGGGGCCCCCCTACTCCCCCCCCTTTTCCCCGAAAACCCATGGAGCCCCCCATGGGGGCTTGGCCACTGAATGGGTGGGCCAGCCGATTTTCCCGGGGCCCCCCAAGGCGGGGACGCCGTTAGTAATAACTAAATGCTTGTCATTCCCGGGAGCACAACTTTTCCCGGCCCCCGCCCGAAACATCAGCTATGCAAACGGTCCGGGGGTCGATGGAACCCCCCCGGCATGTACTGCCCACCCCCGGGCCCCAATGTCCACCGGGGTCGGCAGCGTGTCCCCTTAGGGGGTCCAGGGTGCCATCTTTGGGCTCAGCCGGTTAGATGGGGGATGGGGGGAAATTGGTTTCCTGGATTTTCCCCCAATTTCCGGTTTGGGGGGTTTTGGGTTTTAAAAGGTGGGGTTTTCCCCCACCCCTCTCCTCCCCCACGTGCTGGAGGCTCTCCGGGGCCCCCTGCCCTGGCGGCCGGGGGGCTTTCCTCCCCCGCCGCCAGTGACACCCCCCCCTGCCTGTCCCGAGGGCGTCCCCCCCCCTGCCTCTGGTTCCAGGGGGCCCCCCCAAAGCCTTCCCCCCGGGGCCGGGTTCCCGGGGGGGGGGGACGCCCCCCCAGGGTGGGAGGACGAGCTTTCAGAGGTTACCGTTCCCCCCCTGGCCCCCCGGGGTCCAGTGCACCACAATTGTCAAAAGAGGAAAATAAAAATAATTATCTCGGGCAAACCGCCCACTGCGAGACCCCCCTTTTTACCGAGGGCGAGAAAAAAATTCTGTCTCAAAAACAGTTTCCCCTTGCTTTTTGGCCCCCACAAGGGGGTTTAGGAACCTCACCCCAATTTTGTCAGGGAATCGTCCCCGGTTGGGGGCCCGCTAACCCCAAAAATTTTTCCGGGGAACCCCGGCCGGTATGTGCCCCAAGGGCCTCCCCCCCCCCCTTTCGGGAAATTTTGGGGAAAACCTCAACGCCCCCCGGGGGAGGCGACCCCCCTTTTCCTGTCCGTCCGTCTCTGTCCAAACGGGACAGAAGCAAAGCCTCGGGCCTCGATCAGTCTTTTTGTTACGGGGGCCAGCTAAAAGGGGAAAGGGTTCGAAGCAAGGTTGGCCCATGGATAGGGATCCCATTTTTGGGTTGTTGAGATCAGATTTTTGCTGCCAATTTCATTGGTCGTTCTAGTACTCAAGTTTTAAGGCTCCCTGGCTACCCCCTTTTCGTCAACGAAACGTATCCTTCCCCCCTCCCGGAAATGGTTGGGGTTATACTTACCGGGAAAATTTTAGTTGACCTTTGCCTTTATAAATATTTACTTCAGATTTGAAAAAAACTGCTTTTGACGAACTATGTTTAAATTTAATGTTTTTTTTTTTTACCCCCATGTTATTTGTCATTTTATTAGTATCATAATTTATCGGTTTGTTTGTCAGAAATAAGTTAAATGTAAAACGGTTGCATAAACTGCCATTACGTTTGGGACAGTGTCTTAGTTCTAGTATGACCCGCTAGCAGTTAGTCAGGGCATTCAGTCTTACTTTTCGGTATCAAATTAGGCCAATCTACGTTTTTATGTAACTGATTTAAAAAAAGCTATGAACAGTCTAAAATCTAAAATTTGATGTCTAACTTGTAAGACTAGTCTTAGATGTTTATGAAACTGGCCCCCAGATGCTATATGGCCATTTAAATGGTAGTTCATTATTTTGTAAATTACAGTGTTAAATTGGGCAATGTTCAGCTTTTTCTGTTATTGTTTATATTTTTCTTGTATTTTTACAGACTCATTCATATGTAGCTATATTTGTAATATTGTCAATTAAAACATAGTTCTATTTAATTCTCTTCATTTCTGTTAATTGTAAACCTCAAATATCAACAATAAATTTCCCTATAATTGGAAACATACACACATCCAATTTTAACCGTAACTCAAGCCTTTGAGCGCCCCCTAGACACACACACCACACACACCACACACACACACACACACACACACACACACACACACACACACACACACAACACACACACACACACACACACACACACACAACACACACACACACACACACACACACACACAGTGAAATACATTTTGAATAAAAACAGATCCACATTGTTAGTTTTTCCAACGTTTTAGAACGTTGTTAGTTTTTTTGCCTCTCATCCCGGGATGTTTTTCTTAAATTGAATTCTAGCTCCATCTTGTATGTATCACACATAACAGGAATGTGTCATCAGAGCAAAGCTTTCCTCTCAAGTTTATATGCACTTCTGTATTCTATAATCAGTTTACATTTAATGTTTATTTATAATAGCACTGAAGAAAGAGTTTTGAACCTCCATTATTGGTGTATTAAGATTTGGCCAAATTGTGTGCTTACACCTTTCCCAACCGTGTCTTTGATTATCTTCAGCCATCTTCAGTCTCCTGCCATCCAGTTTGCATCAGTCAACACCTACAACGATAAGAACTTTTATTCTATGCTAAGTGTTTGCTGCTACATAATGAACTCAGTCACACTTGTTTCCTGAACTTACCTGCCAATAAACACCCTTTGTGCTGTATTCTTCTGTTTGCTGACAGGTTGTAAGCCAAAACTTGACATAAACTGTAAACTTGTCTCTCAAATATGATTGGTTGATTGAAATGTTGTCCCAGGATCCAGGAACGTGGTCAGTACTTTTTTCGCAATGAAAGACAAACCACGTTTCAAAAATAGGCAACACAAGTGACGTGAGCAAGCATACTTGCATACACTATATTAAATTTAAGTTTTCACTTACAGAAAATACATGACATTTGCACGTTCACACAGAAAGGTTTTCAAATGAAATCTTTGTTGGATTTGATAGAATGTATTATCTGTCAGAGATTATGATGGATGGAGTCACTGTTGCATGGTAGTAAACTGTGAGTAAACTGAGTTTCACATTAGCAGGAATAGAAAAAGCACTTCCACTGCACATTGTTTTCCACACCTCTATCATGCCATCTCAAACGCACATCGACCACAAAAGTTCAATAATTAGTCCAGCACTCTTTGCATATGCTGTTTGTTTTAGCAACAGATCAAACCACATGTCTAATATATATATATATAATATATATATATATATATATTATATATATTATATATATATATTAGGGATGCACGATATATCGACCACATATCGATATCGGCCGATAAATGGTCTTTTTGATGTTATCGTTATCGATCCGATAAGAAAATTAGGCCGATATATCAAAGCCGATAAATAATAGATCATTTACTTCAGTTGAGAGATGCGCGCTGTTCGCCATGATGGTTCTGAAAGATTGGATTCACTTTTGAAAAGGAAGCTACAGGTCAGTGCAACAATGTGCAGGCACAAATCTGTTTACAATAGGCTTCATAATATTATAATAAAAACACGCCTGCAAAAGAATGTTGTGAATTGTTGTTCGCCAGTGTTTCAGCGCGACAGGCGCGTTGTGGAGGAAAGAGCGCGTCTATGGAGTCAGTGTTTCCCATACATTCATTAATTTGTGGCGGGCCGCCACAATATCAACGCTGACCGCCACGGATTGATTTTCAGATTTTTTAAACTATTTAATATGGGTAAAATTGTATTTTATTGTAGAGCTGCGCGCAGCTTGCTCCTCTCTCTCTCTCTCTCTCTCACACACAAACTGACAACGGAGGCGCGTGCGAATAGCCCCGCCTCCTCTTCGAGCACAGTCTCAAAACATGAGCATGCGTTGGAGGACGGATTGTTGCAGGTGTCTGAAATCACTATCAAATCACGTCAATCACATTGACCGGCGACAGCCCGTGAATCATTATTGTGAATGATTAGCGTGCGACCTGGAAGCATATAAGGCGCCTTGCAAACATGACAAATCATCTTTTCGTCTTCAGGACTGTTTGTTTGAATCGCTACTCAAAGGAAACGCAAGTATGAGTATGAAACGCACGGCTAAGGTAGATTGTTTTCGTAAATGTGCCGACCCGTGTCCTAGGTTTTTGACACCGACAGACACACACGAGCTGTGCGTTTTCTGCCTGGGAGAAGAGCACGCGCGGGGGTTCTCGAGGGAACCCCTGTGCGAACTGCGAGCAGTTTTCTCTTAAAACGCTCCGCTCCTCGTCTAGCCCTCTTCTCGAGTGAAGGGGGCTCAGCGTCTGGTCCTCGTGGTGCGGGTCCCGCTCGAGCCGAGGCTGAGCGGCGGCTAGCATCATGGGGTTCCCAGATGGACCTTGTCGATCACCTCGAGAGGGTTTGTTAACCTCTCAGATGATTCGACGGCTGACAGGGCGAACTGCAGGTTGATGTGGAAGACTATTCTCCGATTGGTCCTGCAGTTGCAGCTCTTCAGGACGTGCAGGAGATGCCGAGGGGGTTCATGATCCCGAACTCTCTCAGTCATCCTGCCCCGTGTATGCTGAGCTGTTGGATGTGATGGAGCGCGCTGCTGGTAGGCTGCAGTTGCCTTGGCAGCGCGCTAGAGGAGAGACCGCTCGCGGCAGGCTTGATGATCGGTTTCTCCCCGGCCATACACCGCCAGCTCGGGTGAGCCTTCCATTTCTTCCCGATCTGCACACTGAGATCGAGAAGGCATGGAAGAAACCATACTCTGCCCGTATTCATCAACATCAGCGGGCCAGTTTCGCTGATGTTGAGGGGATCGGAGAGCATGGTTACGTGTCTATGCCGCCGATTGACGAGACGTTTGCGAACTATCTCGTGTCTGGGCGGGCAACGACACTGAAAGCTCCAACCCTGCCATCCAAGCCACTCAAAGCAACGGCTCGTTTGAATGGCAGAGCATACACGGCAGTAGGTCAGGCCGGTGCTGCACTCCATACCATGGCAGTATTGCAGGCTTACCAGGCCGACTTACTGAGGGATCTCGACCAGGGGGCAGGAATGTCCCCTGAGGCGGTAGCTGAGCTGCGCTTAACCACAGATCTGGCTCTCCGGGCTACCAAACAAACCGCTGCCGCGATCGGTCGGTCGATGGCGGCGATGGTGGCCACGGAGAGACATCTGTGGTTAAATCTGGCTGACATCGGGGAGAAAGAGAAGGCCTTTCTTCTCGATTCGCCAGTGTCGCCTTCTGAACTCTTTGGCACCTCCGTGGAGGCGGTGGTAGGGAAATTCAGGGAGGCGAAAAGCGCGCTCAGCAGCGTTTAAGACCTGTATACAGCTGAGATCCGCGCCCGCACCCAGGCAGGCGGGAGGGCCTGGCCCTTCACGGTCTGACGACCGTAAAGCAGTGCCAGCGAGCCAGTGTCGCCTCTCGTGCGCCCCCTCCTCCGAGGAGCAGGTCGCATAGGAGGCCTAACTCCTGCAAAAGAAGAGATTTGAGGGAGGTTATTCAGAGCAAACGCTCACAGCGTTGGTAATGGATAACCTCCCCGGAGGGTCATAGCTGCCCTCTCTCTTCTGACCCCCAGGCGTTCATTACATCAGTCCTGGGGATGGGCTGATGATGAGAACTACGTTCTGATGGCTCTCCTAGGCTTGGTTAATGGTAACGCCCCTTTTCAGGTATGTAAGGTGGCAGACCCCAGGTTCATAAGGAACTATCTGGCGAGTCTTCACCTTGCACGCCGCAGGTGAACTACTGGTTTTCAAAGAGAATTTTTTGTGAAAATAACATATTTCTCTTTACAGACCTCGTTCCCTGTATAAGAGCTATGGGGTCATGTCAAGGAATTAAGGTAAGAACGTTATTATGTTATTAGGGCCCTGAAGTTCCCTGGTAGGTGGCCAGAGTGATAACTGTGTTAGCCTTATGGCTACTAGCCACCTGAAGGTAAGAGTAGTTGGTCTCTCTCTTTAGTATGTTAAAACCTAGAGTGTTGACTGACGCTAGAGCTTCAGATAGATCTTATGTCCGGCCCATTGGACCGTTTTGACTTCACTGAGTATTTCGCCCCTTGAGCTCTGTTTGAGTGTTCTAGGCTGTGCGATCCTGCAGCCACTTGTATGGAATAATACAATGTTTATTTTCCTGTTAGGCTGTGGCTCCTCCGAGCCCTCAGTTAGATCTATGCTTACAGGTTGGCCTTCACCAGGCCACCTCTGTAGCTGGCCTAGGCTGTACCAGGGATATTAGAGGTGTTCTGCTAAAATTAGCATTTTTTCCTCTTACCCTTCACTTTGTGAATGTAGGTTTCTAGCATCCCTGTATAACAGCCTCCTCCCTTGGGAGTCGTTAGGCCAAGGCCCGCCCCCTTCTCTGCATTCTGGGGTGACTAGAGTAATGCAGCGTGGTGCAGAGGATGGTTTATAAGGACATGGTAGGCCTCAACAGGCCTCCGTGGTATTTATGTCTTTTTTGAGCCAGGGTTAGGCGTCTTTCGTTTCAAAAACAACAACGAATAAGACTGGTCTCCTGCCAGACCCTGCAGTGCAGATCTGGCCTACGGTTTTAGGCCGCCAGTATAGGCTTTACTCACCTCGCTGAGCCACTGCTCGAGCGCTGGGTTGTAGGTGGAGGGCTTTCTTTAAGCCCCACTCCCCTAGGTTGAGCACAGATGCATTTCTGTCACCCCTAGAGCCGCTGGCAGGCCCGCACCCTGGTAACTTCAGAGTGAGGTGTGAGTGTTCCCCTGTGATACAGGGTAGGTCTGAGCACTTCACTCCCGGTTCTGTTTCATCCTACCTCGCACCACTATGGCTCGGGTCGAGTATGAAGTAAAGCTTTCAACTTCTTTGGTCGAAGTATGCTCCCCTGAAGCCAGAGCATTGCCCTGAGCTGACGCCCATGCATAGATGGTAGGCCCCTCACTATCTGGGGCCTCCATTGAGGCAGAGTGGCGTACGTTGTACTCCCCTTGCTTTAAGGGTGCTAGCTCTCTTGCTGAGTACACTGCCATGGGTAATGTGATTAGGCACCATGATGCTGTAGGCACTGTGTAACAGCTTATCTGCCAACAAGGGCTGTGCCATCAGGTAGTAGGCCCCAGCAGGCCTCCTTGACTGGCAGCCCCCGTGAGGGCACTGTAGGCTAGCCTACTTCTAATCGAGGTTGGCCTTGGTGTTTCGGCAGTTGACTCACCGACAGGTAGTAGGCCTTAATCAGGCCGCCTTAGGAGGTGAGTCTCAATGTTGTAGGGACATACTTTTAGCCGCTACCAGGTAGCTAGCCGTATTAGGCCTCCTGTGTGTGGGCCCAATAGTTAAATATGTTGGTGTAGTATGTTCCCAACATTGTCTCTTTGTAGCAGAATGTACTTGCTATCAGCTAGTAGGCCCAACCAGGCCTCCCTGATAGGCGAGTCCCCAGCAAGCTGGCCCTGTAAGGCCGCCTCAATGCAATCACCCAGTCTCAGTGACCAGTTGCTATCAGGTAGTAGGCCTCACCAGGCCTCCCTGAAGTAGAATACTGCGGTTATCAGGTAGAAGGCCTCACCAGGCCTCCCTGAAGGTGAGCTCCCACATTTCCTGTGGTTATCAGGTAGTAGGCCTCACAGGCCTCCTTGATGGTGAGCTCCCACATTCACTGTGGTTATCAGGTAGTAGGCCTCACCAGGCCTCCCTGAAGTTGAATTCCCACATAATATGATTTTCAGGTAGAAGGCTTCATCAGGCCTCCCTGAAGGAGAATTCCCACATACTGCGGTTATCAGGTAGAAGGCCTCGCCAGGCCTCCCTGAAGGTGAGCTCCCACATTCACTGTGGTTATCAGGTAGTAGGCCTCACAGGCCTCCTTGATGGTGAGCTCCCACATTCACTGTGGTTATCAGGTAGTAGGCCTCACCAGGCCTCCCAGTAGGAGAATTCTCACATACTATGGCATACTGTGGTTTCCAGGTAGAAGGCCTCACCAGGCCTCCCTGAAGGAGAATTCCCACATACTGCAGTTATCAGGTAGAAGGCCTCACCAGGCCTCCCTGAAGGTGAGCTCCCACATTTCCTGTGGTTATCAGGTAGTAGGCCTCACCAGGCCTCCCTGATGGTGAGCTCCCATTTTCACTGTGGTTATCAGGCAGTAGGCCTCACCAGGCCTCCCTGAAGGAGAATTCCCACATACTGTGGTTTCCAGGTAGAAGGCTTCTACAGGCCTCCCTGAAGGAGAATTCCCTCATACTGTGGTTTCCAGGTAGAAGGCTTCAACAGGCCTCCCTGAAGTAGAATTCCCACATACTGCGGTTATCAGGTAGAAGGCCTTACCAGGCCTCCCTGAAGGTGAGCTCCCACATTTCCTGTGGTTATCAGGTAGTAGGCCTCACCAGGCCTCCCTGATGGTGAGCTCCCATTTTCACTGTGGTTATCAGGCAGTAGGCCTCACCAGGCCTCCCTGAAGGAGAATTCCCACATACTGTGGTTTCCAGGTAGAAGGCTTCTACAGGCCTCCCTGAAGGAGAATTCCCACATGCTGTGATTTCAGGAGGCCCCTCCAGGCCTCCTTGAATGAGAACGCTCAGGTAGTAGGCCTTACCAGGCCTCCCTGAAGGTGAGTTCCCGCAGGTTGTGGTTATCAGGTTGTAGGCCTCTCCAGGCCTCCCTGTGAATGGTTCCCTTATGTTGCTGGGTTTATGAAGCTAGTGGCCTCTTGCTATCAGTCTCAGCTAGCCTTAATTGGCAGCTGCTGAAGGCGAGCTCGCGCCCTGGCTCGCTAAAGTGTTCATTCTCTGCTCCCGGAACCTTTCCTGCCTACAGCGTGGTTTGCCTACCCAGGCGGACCTTGTGCTCCCCTCACCGAGGGTCGCTATGAGCATGCGGCCTCCTGAGTCTGGTCAGACGGTTGTAGGCCTCTCGTGAGGCCTCCCAGTTAGATCAGCCCTTAGGCCTTCACAGGCCTCCTCAGTGTTTTGAAACACAGACACTGGGTTGATCCGTGGATCGAGTAGAGAAACTCCCCTCGCTAGCAAGGGTTGGAAAGCGCTATGCTGAGTCATACTCTCCGGGATATCCCGTCTCTGAGATCTGGGCCGAGTGGTTCACTGCCAGCTTCGCAGTCCCTCGGGTTGGATGCCGTTCTTAAGGCAATTGTCCAGAGGCTCTGTCTTCAGACAGACAGGAAGTGGCCAGACTAGTGTCTATGTTCTGATGCCAGGTCAGGCCGTCCTGGTGGCTTTTCGGGGTGAGTACGTTCCCCTGAATAGTGATTGGCTGGGGTTCCTTCGGGTTCCCTAGCCACATTCCCTAGAAGGGACCCCTTCTAATTGGAAGCTGTGGTTCCAGGCCCGGAGCCGGCCCAGGTAACCGTGTTAATAAGGTTTTTCCTGTGAGGCTGTAGCTTGGGCTATGACCGGAGGGAATGCTGTCACTGACAGCCCAGTGTGACCTAAGGGTGAGTGGTTCTAGCGTTTCATTTGAAGTTGCTGGTTCTGACAGTTGTCACTGCCTTTGGGCATGCACTCCCCTCAGCATGGCGGATTGGGTATTTCGTTCCCCATAGCGTCAATGACGTATTGTTGAGTTCCCTTCGGAAGGGAACGTCTCAGGTTACGACTGTAACCTAGGTTCCCTGAGAATGGGAACGAGACAATACGTCTCCCTGCCATGCCTCGGGGCTCGCCTACCGTACAGTCCCTTCAGACGATAAGGTGATTTGTCATGTTTGCAAGGCGCCCTTATATGCTTCCAGGTCGCACGCTAATCATTCACAATAATGATTCACGGGCTGTCGCCGGTCAATGTGATTGATGTGATTTGATAGTGATTTCAGACACCTGTCACGCCTGAGGCGTTTCCCCATAGCGTCAATGACGTATTGTCTCGTTCCCATTCTCAGGGAACCTAGGTTACAGTCGTAACCTGAGACGTTTGATTGGACACACAAACTATTGACATAAACATCCTCTTCCATCTAAAATTTTATTTTTATTTTGCTAGCCTATCTATGCTAAGGTTAGTTTATATTATTTGCATCTATTTTTCCGCTGCTGTCCCGCTGATCTACTGAACCCATCAGAGCAGAAGACTAAAAACACTTAGTGTCTTTATTAATATGTGTATTATGTAAGTGTACCAGATCATATAAAGCACAAAAAACATTGCAATAAAAATGAACTCACCAGTTTCTGTGCATTTCGTTTGTAGAATGTTGGATTAGCATAAGTGATCTCTTCATCATCTCTATTCTGAACTCTTTCATCGTCAACAACTATAACAAAATAAAATAATTCCATTAAAAACAAAACATCCAATTTCCAATTCTTTCTTATAAGCAGTAGGTAACACTTTCCTTCTCGATCAGTTTTCCTGCAGATGCATAAGATCCAGACTAAAGATACAATCATCAGAGATCCAGCAGAGATCAAAACTATCAGAGACACTGAGACTGAAGGAACTGAAGGAGAGGAAAAGAGAGACAGATATTAATGTGGATAAATGCGTCAGTCTGATCTACAACAAAAGACAGAGATCAGGGGTGCGTTTCCCAAAACCATCGTTGCTAACCTGTTAGCAACTTGGATGGTTGGGAATGGGAAATTTCATTGCAACCATCAAAGTTGCTAACTTAGTTAGCAACGATGGTTTTGGGAAACGCACCCCTGGTCAGAAAATAAACACATATATCATCAGTGCTGTGGTACCTGCACATATGTGACAAAGTGTGTTGATGTCCAGATGTGTGGTCAGGTTGCTGATGGGATTGTTCAGCACACAGCTGTAGATGTTTTTATCCTGATATTCCACCTCCAGAGGTAGAGAGAGACTGATGCTGAGATCACACACACTGATGCTGGACAATACACTCATTCCTGCGTACCAGGAGTCGCATCACACACACTCAACACTGATGAACACAACAATGAACAATTTGATGATGATGATGATGATGATGATGATGATGATGATGATGATGATGATGATGAGGATGATGATGATGATGAACATTTTGAAGAGTTTCTGATGATGACAGGAACAGGCATACGAGCTGGAAAACATGAGGGAAAATTTTTATTTTAATTTCAATTAAAATAAAGTGAGAATATGTGAACATTTGGACAAATGATTTCTACTCACCATAGACTGAAACATTGAATGATTTTGATGACGATTTCACTCCACTTATCTCTAGTCTATAAACTCCAGTATGTTCAGTTCTGATGTTTGTGATGGTCAGAGATCCAGTTTGATCGTCCAGCTTCAGTCTGTCTCTGAATCTCCCATCAGGAACATCATCAAATATGGAGGAAATTACTCCACTGATTTTAGCTAAGACATGCTTTTCATGTTTAAAAATCCACAGTATATCATCTTCTTCATGTATTTCAGTAAGATCAGTGTTTAGAGTAACAGAATCTCCCTCCATCACTGACACTGAATCACCAAACACACCTGACGAACAAAACAAGTTTTCATTCTTGTTGGTTTAGAAACCCTGAAATCAGTTTTTAATGTGAACTGAAGCACAGCTGACACACAAACGGTTAAACATCACTTATATGAACAAACCAACGCTATCTCACGACCAATTCGTACGAATTTGTACGAATGATTAAAAGGTGGCTAATTCGTACGAATTCATACGAACTCACTCGTACGGATTCGTACGATTTGTCTAAACCCACGTGATGGGTAGGTTTAGGGGCGGGGTCAGGGGTAGGTCATTCGTATGAATTCATACGAATTTGGAATTCGTAAAATATGTACGATTTAGCAAAAATCCTACAAATTCGTACAAATTCTTACGAGTCAGGTCGTATGAATTGTTACGAATTAGCCACTCGTACAAATTCGTACGAATTGGTCGTGAGATCGGGTTGGAACAAACAGATGAGCATGATCTTTCATCTCTAATACATTTTTTTACACTACCTCCTGTAGAGCAAAACAAACATGTGATGGTTCATAAAACAGGTTTTACTCCTAATTATTTTCAATAATTTTAGTTGTGTATGTGAAACATTAAAACACACTATACAGAAAATCTCAATTTGATCTGGGAAGAAAAGCAAATTCAAATCCCTAAATTGAACAGCAGCAGTTGATAATGTTTTGAAACAGAAATAATTAAGCTGTAAAACGTTTTTTATAACTTACCAAGGCACCAACTCTTGCACAAACAGAACAAAACAAGCATGTGAAACATTTTCTTCAGTAGTTCAGTGTCTTATGTAATAAGACTACTATATCCGCTGGAAAAAGTCAAGCTGGTGTGAATCCTCCCACGACACAGTTTAACCCTTCTAATGCACACACACATGCTCTGTATATTATATATTATTGCATATAAAACAAATTGTGCTCTTATTAAGACTTTACATGTTCTTAATAGCAAAAAACATTCTTTTTTATCACTTAACACTGATAAATATAATGGTAGATGTCTGACTATGCTAAGTATGTAAAAGTATAGAGTGTAATATTGTGTAAATTCTACTAAAATTTATGGTAAAATAAAGATTATGGACTTAAAATGGTCCACAATCATTTAGTTGTAGTGAATGATAAAACAGGTAAAATCATCTCCCATCTCTTATTGCTGGTCATACTGAGGTGAGACACTAACATCTGAGTCAAACTGAAACCTGTGGTGTGATGATCTCTTCAGAATCATGGTGTGATCTGGATGGACAAAGGTCTCGTGGCTTTTAGTGCATGTGTGATTTCTTTTTTAGTTTTTTTTCCCCCTGCTATGAACCTCACAGTTGATGCCCTCTGCACAGAACAGATTAAAGTCAAATTAATCCACCAAAAACCATTAAAATGTCACAAGTCAGACGTCCAAAAAGGATTACTTATATCGTGAATCATTGATACACTTCACAGATCTAAAGCACTAAATAAAACACCAGTAAATTGAACCAAACTGCCTCTACACTTTAAACAGAAATATCACCAACTACTCTTTAATATAGACACAGTAATCGAGGATAGAGAGAAACATTTAAAACACAATGATTGTATTTGTTGTTCCTTTTCGAAGGGAACTCAACAATACGTCATCGACGCTTTGGGGAAACGCCTTAGGCGTGACAGGTGTCTGAAATCACAATCAAATCACGGCAATCACATTGACCGGCGACAGCCCGTGAATCATTATTGTGAATGATTAACGTGCGACCTGGAAGCATATAAGGGCGCCTTGCAAACATGACAAAGCATATTTTCGTCTTCAGGGACTGTCTGTTTGAAACGCAACTCAAAGAAACGGTAGTAAATGAAACGTGCAGTGAAGGCTGATTATTTTTAGTAGTGGGCAGACCCGGGCCCAAGGTTTTTGTCGCCAGGTGACACACGAGCTGTGCGTTTTCTGCCTGGGTAAGAGCATACACGGGAGGTTCTCGAGGGAGCCTCCTGTGCAAACTGTCAGCGTTTTTCTATGAAAACGCTCCGCTCTCGTCTGACCCTCTTCTCGAGTGAAGAGCTCTGCATTTGGACTTCGTGGTTCAGGTCCCACTCCTGCTGAGGCAGAGCGGCGGCTTGCATCATGGGGGTCCCAGATGGAGCTATGACGAGGACGGGCTGCTGGTCGAACGAAAAAAAAACAAAAAAAAAAAAAACATTTTTTAATCACTGTTCCCGCAGCTGGTGCTCTTCAGGACGGGCAGGAGATGGCTGAGGTTTTTAACCCTTGTGCATCCTTATGGACATTTTTGTCCTTTTCAGTTTTGTTTTTTTGATAACTTTGGCTGTGTTAATGCTAACTGCATAAAATTTGCCACAGGTGTGTATTTTTATTGGAATTTTAATATTTCACCTTCATTTACTTTAAAAAATTTATTTTGCACTAGGTAAAAAAAATACACCCACTTAGCGCCTTTTGGACAAAAATGTCCCCATTGAAACCCATTAAAACTGCGATTTTTAATCCCAGTGCCATTCAACTATAAAATGATGCAATCTTTCTTAACAGGCTTTCATTCTGTTGGCAAGGCTTCAAAGTTTAAATTTTTACTATTTTTTATCAGATGGTGCCATTTTTTCAGGTTTGGCATATAAAGCAAATTATCACTTTATTGTTGTTTTCTGCT
The DNA here is from genome assembly GCA_036326025.1 of Chrosomus eos. Classification (NCBI taxonomy): domain Eukaryota; kingdom Metazoa; phylum Chordata; class Actinopteri; order Cypriniformes; family Leuciscidae; genus Chrosomus; species Chrosomus eos. The sequence goes on along the minus strand of JAZAVI010001094.1, from coordinate 6,084 downwards.
GTTTTCGGCTTATGCATATTATAGAGCCAATTAGATAAATTATGAAGCTATAATTGTGTGGGTGTGTTGGTATGGTTGTCAGAGTGTGGTTAGTATGTGTGTACTGAAAATTTTAGGTGTGTGTGTGTGAACATTTTGAAAGAAAGAAATTATATTGTACTGGAAAACACAAATCCCACCCCATGTAAATGAGCCATACCCTTGGCAGAGTCACAGACCCTGCATGTGAAAACTGAAAAGGTCAAAAAGTTACTGAAGTTAATTTTTTTCATTTAAACACATTTCTTATTACTTGCTTGCACTTTTTCATTTGTTTTTGTTTTTATTCAAAGGTAAAAGGTGAGCTTGATTTTGATGTAGAAGTTTAGAGGCCCCACAACACCTTGCATAAATCAAAAGTGATTATTTTTTATGTTTTCACCTCGAGAAAATGGTGATTGTTTTGTCTGGTAGATTTTTGTTGACACAAGTGCTCTCACAGCCAAACCTATAAAAATGTGATGCTTGAGGGCCTTGTCATTTCATTGTTTGCAAGATGAAGAGACGTTTCACAGCAAGGGAAGCTCTGGATCTAGTGAACACATGTGAAAGTGAGGATGAAGAGTTGACTTCAGTTCTTGTTCAAAGTGATCTTGTACTTTTGCTTTATTTATAGAGCAAAATAAGGTATATTCTATCAAAAAAGTAAAAACTTTGGAGGATAATAGGAGTAATAAATCAATGATTTGACTTGGGCCTGAGTGACTTGGGCCTGAGTGGTATTTTTTTTTATTTTTTTTTATCTGATACTGCATAAAAATATGAATGCATCAAAATTAATGTTGTTGTTAACCAGTGATATATCCAAGGCTGTAATATTTAAAGAAAAACCTGCTTAGCATTTAGTATATGGAATATTTGTATTATTATTATTATTATTATAATTTTTTATAAAAACAAAAGTGGCATTATGTAAAGAAACCAGCGTTTAAAGGGTTAAAATTCTGAAAATTAATGACTGTTTGATAATTATGATTAGAGCTGATGCTAGTAAAAAATCTAAGTCAGTGAAAGTGGAAAAAAATATGAATCTATAATATTTTTATGACACTTTTTTGACATGGACATTTTTGTCCTTTATGGACCTGAGTGGTAATTTTTTTTATTTATCTGAGACTGCATAAGAAATATTAATGCATCAAAATTAATATTATTGTTAATCATTGACATATCCAAGGCTGTAATATTTAAAGAAAAAAAATTCTGCTTAGAATTTAGTATATAGAAAATTATTATTATTATTAAATTTTTTATAAACATCAACAGTGGCATTATGTAAAGAAACCGGCATTTAAAGGGTTAAAATTCTGAAAATAAATGAATGTTTGGTAATTATGATTAGAACTGATGCTAGTAAAAAATCTAAGTCAGTGAAAGTGGAAAAAAAGATTAATCTATAATATTTTTATGACACTTTTTTGACATGGACATTTTTGTCCTTTATGGGCCTGAGTGGTAGTTTTTTTATTTATCTGATACTGCATAAAAAAATATGATTGCATCAAAATTAATATTATTGTTAATCATTGACATATCCAAGGCTGTAATATTTAAAGAAAAAAAAAATCTGCTTAGAATTTAGTATATAGAAAATTATTATTATTATTAAATTTTTTATAAACATCAACAGTGGCATTATGTAAAGAAACCGGCATTTAAAGGGTTAAAATTCTGAAAATAAATGAATGTTTGGTAATTATGATTAGAACTGATGCTAGTAAAAAATCTAAGTCAGTGAAAGTGGAAAAAAATATCAATCTATCATATTTTTATGACACTTTTTTGACATGGACATTTTTGTCCTTTATGTACCTAAGTGGTAGCTTTTTTTAAATCTGATACTGCATAAAAAATATTAATGCATCAAAATTAATATTGTTCTTAATCATTGACATATCCAAGGCTGTAATAATCAAAGAAAAAAAAATCTGCTTAGAATTTAGTATATAGAATATTATTATTATTATTAAATTTTTTATAAACATCAACAGTGGCATTATGTAAAGAAACCGGCATTTTAAGGTTTAAAATTCTGAAAATTAATGAATGTTTGGTCATTATGATTAGAGCTGATGCTGGTTAAAAAAATGATGCCAGTGAAAGTGGAAAAAAATATAAATCTATAATATTTTTATGACAGTTTTTGGACACGGACATTTTTGTCCTCTATGTAGCTATGTGTAACTTTTTTAAATTGATGCACAAGGGTTAATTAGGTAAATCCTGAACCCTCTCAGCCACCCTGCCCTGTGTATGCAGAGCTGGTGGATGTTATGGGGCGCGCTGCCTGCAGGCTGCAGCTTCATGGCGGCGCGCTAGAGGAGAGACCACTTGCAGCATGCTCGACGATCAGTTTCTCCCCGGCCATAAACCACCAGCTCAGGTGAGCCTTCCATTCCTTCCTGACCTGCATACTGAGGTCGAAGGGGCATGGAAGAACCCATACTCGGCTTGTATTCACCAACATCAGTGGGCTAGTTTCGCTGATGTTGAGTGGATCAGAGAGTGTGGGTATGTGTCGATGCCGCCCGTAGACGAGACGTTTGCGAACTATCTCATGTCCGGGCAGGCGCGACACTGAGAGCTCCGACCCTGCCATCCAAACCACTGAAAACACAGCTCGTTTGAATGGCAGAGCATACACGGCAGCAGGTCAGGCCGGTGCTATACCAGGCCGACCTGCGGGGGGATCTCCATCGCTGAGATCCACATCCACGCCCAGGCAGGTGGGTGGACTTGGCCCTTCACGGTCTGAGGACCATAGGCAGGGCCAGCGAGCCAGCGTCACCTCTCATGCGCCCCCTCCCGGAAAGAGGGGCAGGACGCAGAAGAAGTGTGACTCCCACATCAGGAGAGATTTGAGGGAGGTTGTCCAGCACAAACACATATTGCGTCGGTGATGGATAACCTCCCCGGTGGGTCATGAAATGCCCTCTCCTCTCTCCGACTCCCCAGCGTTCTTCACATCAGGCCTGGGGGCGCGCCTATGATGAGAACTACGTTTTGTTGGCACGCCTAGGCTTAGGCAGTGAGAACGCCTCTTTCAGGCTTGTAAAGTGGTGGACCCCAGGTTTGTATAGAACTGTCTGGTGAGTCTTCACTCCGCACGCCGCAGGTGAGCCGTTTGGTCTTTTAGGGGTAATTTTTTAATTAATCAGGCCTCCTTAGGAGGTGAGTCTCAATGTTGTTGGACATACTTTATAGCCGCTACCAGGTAGCTAGCCGTATTAGGCCTCCTGTGTGTGGGCCCAATAGTTATGTTGGTGTAGTATGTTCCCAACTTTGTCTCTTCGTAGCAGAATGTACTTGCTATCAGCTAGTAGGCCCAACCAGGCCTCCCTGATAGGCGAGTCCCCAGCTGGCTGGCCCTGTTAGGCCGCCTCAGTATGATCAGATCAGGTAGTAGGCCTCACCAGGCCCTCCTGAAGTTGAATTCCCATATTATGGTTTCCAGGTAGAAGGCCTCACCAGGCCTCCCTGAAGGAGATTTCCCACATACTGCGGTTATCAGGTAGAAGGCCTCACCAGGCCTCCCTGAAGGTGAGCTCCCACATTTCCTGTGGTTATCAGGTAGTAGGCCTCACAGGCCTCCTTGATGGTGAGCTCCCACATTTACTGTGGTTATCATGTAGTAGGCCTCACCAGGCCTCCCTGAAGGAGAATTCCCACATGCTGTGGTTTCCAGGTAGAAGACTTCGACAGGCCTCCCTGAAGGAGAATTCCCACATACTGCGGTTATCAGGTAGAAGGCCTCACCAGGCCTCCCTGAAGGTGAGATCCCACATTTCCTGTGGTTATCAGGTAGTAGGCCTCACCAGGCCTCCCTGAAAGAGAATTCCCACATACTGTGGTTTCCAGGTAGAAGGCTTCGACAGGCCTCCCTGAAGGAGAATTCCCACGTACTATGGTTTCCAGGTGGAAGGCCTCACCAGGCCTCCCTGAAGCTACCACATGCTGTGATTTTCAGGTAGTAGGTCCCTCCAGGCCTCCCTGAAGGAAAGCTGACCACTTGCTGTGATTTTTAGGTAGTAGGCCCCTCTAGGCCTCCCTAAAGGTGAGCTCCCACATTTTTTGTGGTTATCTGGTAGTAGGCCGCCCCAGGCCTCCTTGAAGGTGAGCTCCCACATTCACTGTGGTTATCAGGTATCAGGCCTCACCAGGCCTCCCTGTGAGTGTTTCCTAGCAGTGCTGGGTTCAGGAAGCTAGTGGCCTCTTGCTATCACTTCAGTTGGTCCTAACAGGCAGCTGCTGAAGGCGAGCTTGTAACACAGACACTGAGTTGATCCGTGGATCGAGTAGAGGAACTCCCCTCACTAGCAAGGGTTGGAAAGCGCTATGCTGAGTCATACTCTCCGGGATATCCCGTCTCTGAGATCCGGGCCGAGTGGTTCACTGCCAGCTTCGCAGTCCCTTGGGTTGGATGCCATTCTTAAGGCAATTGTCCAGAGGCTCTGTCTTCAGACAGACAGGAAGTGGCCAGACTAGTGTCTATATTCTGACGCCAGGTCAGGCCGTCCTGGTGCTTTTTCGGGGTGAGTACGTTCCCCTGAACAGTGATTGGCTGGGGTTCCTTCGGGTTCCCTAGCCACATTCCCTAGAAGGGACCCCTTCTAATTGGAAGCTGTGGTTCCAGGCCCGGAGCCGGCCCAGGTAAACATGTTTATGGAGATTTTTCCTGTGAGGCTGTAGCTTGGGCTATGACCGGAGGGAATGCTGTCACTGACAGCCCAGTGTGACCTGAGGGTGAGTGGTTCTAGCGTTTCATTTGAAGTTTCTAGTTCTGACAGTTGTCACTGCCCTTGGGCATGCACTCCCCTCAGCATGGCGGATTGGGTATTTCGTTCCCCAAAGCGTCGATGACGTATTGTTGAGTTCCCTTTGAAAGGGAACGTCTCAGGTTACGACTGTAACCTATGTTCCCTGAGAACGGGAACGAGACAATACGTCTCCCTGCCATGCCTCGGGGCTCGCCTACCGTCCCTTCAGACGATAAGGTGATTTGTCATGTTTGCAAGGCGCCCTTATATGCTTCCAGGTCGCACGCTAATCATTCACAATAATGATTTACGGGCTGTCGCCGGTCAATGTGATTGCCGTGATTTGATTGTGATTTCAGACACCTTCAGACACCTACACATTCACGCTATAAACAATGTAGTGAAGTTATCGTGAAGAAATTACTTATTCAAAATAAGTACCTACTCAAAAGACAAGGTTATTTCGGGTTATTTCGGATGCGTTATTTCGGACGCCTAAGGCGTTTCCCCAAAGCGTCAATGACGTATTGTCTCGTTCCCGTTCTCAGGGAACATAGGTTACAGTCGTAACCTGAGACGTTTTTGATCCCTGTATCCATGTATTGTAAATAAGGTTATGACACCAACATTTTAGATTTCAGTGAAATTTAATTAAACAACAATTAAACTACACGCAATAGCACAAATAAATAAATACAATACAACAAATATATAAATGAAATAGTCAGTGCTTTTAAGGTTCTAAGGTACATGTAGGTCTAACGGTATAGTTTCAGGTACAGATATTGAATAAAGTTAATCCTTATTAAAGTGACAAAATAGTTATTTAGTGAAGAGCAGTGAGTGATTTCTTTGTCATTTGTAGTTTGATTAACATTCAAAACATATGTGTTGTGTCTTTTGTGTCTTCTTGTGCTTGAAATTGGCAAGGGTTGTCAGTTTCTTCAACTATCTGGAACGTCTTTCATGCCGTCTGTCACTCAAGGTAAACAAGATGATGACATCTAGTGGAGAAGACTAATAACAAGAGTAACATCAATTAGATATTATGTTCAATGTTTGCACAGATCAATTTGTGGCTTTTAATAATATATAGAATATAGAATCGACCACATGTAAAAAAAAAAATATTAATAATAAAATCTAGCTATAGGCCTATATTTTTTTGACCAGTCCTATTCAGCATGACTTTGCTGGAAACCAAATCTGGCCATATTAGATTAGGATACGTTTCTGTTGTGTATTTTTTTTTTATTTGTATAGACCTTATGCACCAGAGAAACGAGGG
>JAZAVI010001093.1:10000-17837 GCA_036326025.1 Chrosomus eos | reverse complement strand
TTTGTATGCTTATTTATTTTCAGAGCAGAAAATCCGATTTTTCTGCTTATTCAATATTGCATCTAAAATGTGACTTGACGTGTGTGTGTGTGTGTGTGTGTGTGTGTGTGTGTGTGTGTGTGTGTGTGTGTGTGTGTGTGTGTTGTGTGTGTGTGTGTGTGTGTGTGTGTGTGTGTGTGTGTGTGTGTGTGTGTGTGTGTGTGTGTGTGCGTGTGTGTGTGTTTGTGTAGTGTGTGTGTGTGTGTGAGAGAGAGATTGTGTCTGTTACAGTGACAAGAGTTTTTAAGCCTTGTCTTTTTGGATATATATATATTTTTTATAAAAAAAAATGTGCATACAACCCATGTATTTCAAATGTATTGTTTGCTTTAAATTAAATTAAGATTGTATGTTTGGTAATTGAACCTAAATAAATGTAAAATGAATGTGCTATATTTCAGATCAATATATTTGTTTTCCTTAATTTTAATCAACACTAACTTTATTCTCATCTGAATTATAAATAACTTATTTCTGTATAAAATAAAAAATCCCGAATAATCCAGACCAACCAGAGCACACTATTTCTACAACATCATCAGTGCTGAAGCGGGACTACCAGAGCCGTTCGGCAGATAGCGAGCAGATATTTTGTGTCACGTCGTGCACAATAACCCTAAAGGCACCAGGGTGGCGATGCCACCGGCTTTATATATATATATATATATATATATATATATATATATATATATATATATATATATATATATATATATATATATATATATATAAATATAGCTGCGTGCAGCGATGAAGGGCCAAAGCCGGCGGTACCGCCACCCTGGTGCACCAGGGTTGCGGTGCCACCGGCTTGGGCCCGTAATCGCTGCTCGCAGCTATATTTATTATTATTCTTCTTCTTCTAATTATTTTTTTACTACCTTTTGGACACTTTTGGAGGCCTTAACATGCTCAAAAACTCCTGAAACTTTGCACACATGTCAGAACCCGCGGCCATCAGGGCCGGGCTGAAGATGGTACCCGGGCGTGGCAGGGGGGCTCGACAGCGCCCCCTGGAACGGGGTCCGAAAACATGGTCCATAAATCAAACACGCTTGCATGTAATAATATGAAACTCGGTACACATGTAGATCTCATCGTTTCATATATACTTCGCACTCTAACTTTTTACCCCAGCTCAACAGGAAGTCGGCTATTTAGGCTTGTTTGGAAAACGCATGCAAAGGAATGTGAAACACTCCTCCTAGAGAATTCAAAACACACGGCACGAAACTCGGTCAGCGTGAAGTCAAGACACTGAGGATGAAAAATTGCCAGGGGATTTTTGATATCTCGAACGGTTTGGCCGTGGCGAGGAAACGAAATTATGGCGAGAAACGTGAAACAGGAAGTGTGTTATAACTACTGCATACATTAACTAATCTTGATGAAACTTCAGCAGTGTGTTCGTTGTAAGAGCCCGATCACATGGATGTGACTATTGTGAGTCAAAGTTATAGCGCCACCAACTGGCAGCAGGAAGTGTGTCACTTCCAAAATGCTTTTAAATCACCCTCTTATTTTTACCCGATTTGCTTCAAACTTCATGTGCATAATGTAGACACATGCCAGATGTAGACCTGTGAAAGGATTATTGATATCTTAGACACTGTTGCCATGGCAATGCATCAAACATTAATATTCCTTTTTTTAAGCTTTTTCATGCTTTTTTATGCTTTCGGGCACTTTTGGGGTTCTTAACGTGCTCGAAAACTCTTGAAACTTTGCACACAGGACAAAACCCGCGGCCATCAGGGCCAGGCTGAAGCTGGTACCCGGGCGTGGCAGGGGGGCTCGACAGTGCCCCCTTGAACGGGTCCGACAATTTGGTCCATAAATCAAACAGGCTTTACCCGATTTGCTTCAAACTTGATGTGTATAATGTAGACACATGCCAGATGTAGACCTGTGAAAGGATTGTTGATATCTTAGATGCTGTTGCCGTGACAACGCATCAAACTTTAATATTCTTTTTGGATACTTTTGAGATTCTTAGCACACTTTTGGGGCCCTTAACATGCTCAAAAACTCTTGAAACTTTGCACACGGGTCAGAAACCACGGCCATCAGGGCCGGGCTGAAGCTGGTACCCGGGCGTGGCAGGGGGGCTCGACAGCGCCCCCTGGAACGGGGTCCGAAAACTTGGTCCATAAATCAAACATGCTTGCATGTAATAATATGAAACTTGGTACACATATAGATCTCATCGATTCATATATCCTTTGTACTTTTACTTTTTACCCCAGCCCAACAGGAAGTCGGCTATTATGGTTTGTTTGAAAGCGTATGCCCCTGGAATTCGATATACTACTCCTAGAGAATTCAACCAATCGCCACGAAACTCAGTCAGCATGAAGTCAAGACATTGAGGATGAAAAATTGCCAGGGGATTTTTGATATCTCGAACGGTTTGGCCGTGGCGAGGAAACGAATTTATGGCGAATAATGGAAACAGGAAGTGTGTTATAACTTCTGCATACATTAACTGATCTTGATGAAACTTCAGCAGTGTGTTCGCTGTAAGAGCCCGATCACATGGATGCGACTATTGTGAGTCAAAGTTATAGCGCCACCAACTGGCAGCAGGAAGTGTGTCACTTCCTAAAGGCTTTGAAATCACCCTCTTATTTTTACAAGTAAATCTGTCATTCACTTGTCTAAGAAAAAAGTTGCTTGTCCGGATTTATTTATTTATTTATTTATTTATTTATTCTGAAGCAATATTCTCATCAGTGTTCAATCAGCTTTGATATTTAAATCGGCATATTGTAATATCTGCATTGAATGTTGAGGATATTGACTAAGAATATTGAATATTATGTATGTTATCAATCACCCTAAATGCAATACGGTGTTAGTTATATATCTTAAAGTGCGATACTGTCGCATAATAGTGTCCCATGAAGGGCATCCCCTCCCCCAATATTATTAAATGTCCTATTAGTGTCTTATTATTCTAAATAATTGAATTTATTGATCAAATTTAGGAATTTAAAATGAAAGATGAAGCATAGGCTACTGTTACCCTAGGTAGGGCTGATCAAATTAAATCATTTACACTGAAAAATTACAATTGCATAAAATAATGTTATGAAATTGATTTAAATGTACAAATAAGAAACAGTGGAAAGAAGTATACTAGGCTACTTATAAACATAACACTAAATTGCCAATAGGTGGCGGCAGGCGGCCGTATTAATGAGTGAGTCATTTATTCATTCATTCAAACGATTCGTTTAAACGGTTGATTCATTCAAGAATGAGACAGATGTTTAGGAATGGCTCATTGAATCTTTGACTCAACCGAACCGTTTCGGGTCAAAATGCTGAATCATTCAGTAATGAAAACAATGAGTGTTCCTGTGAGATGCGCCGTGGTTCTGCTGTGATTTTTGTTTGGAACTATTTTCGCTGCTGGAACAGAAGAAAAACATGCTCAAAAACTCTTGAAACTTTGCACACGGGTCAGAAACCGCGGCCATCAGGGCCGGCTGAAGCTGGTACCCGGGCGTGGCAGGGGGGCTCGACAGCGCCCCCTGGAACGGGGTCCGAAAACTTGGTCCATAAATCAAACATGCTTGCATGTAATAATATGAAACTTGGTACACATATAGATCTCATCGATTCATATATCCTTTGTACTTTTACTTTTTACCCCAGCCCAACAGGAAGTCGGCTATTATGGTTTGTTTGAAAGCGTATGCCCCTGGAATTCGATATACTACTCCTAGAGAATTCAACCAATCGCCACGAAACTCAGTCAGCATGAAGTCAAGACATTGAGGATGAAAAATTGCCAGGGGATTTTTGATATCTCGAACGGTTTGGCCGTGGCGAGGAAACGAATTTATGGCGAATAATGGAAACAGGAAGTGTGTTATAACTTCTGCATACATTAACTGATCTTGATGAAACTTCAGCAGTGTGTTCGCTGTAAGAGCCCGATCACATGGATGCGACTATTGTGAGTCAAAGTTATAGCGCCACCAACTGGCAGCAGGAAGTGTGTCACTTCCTAAAGGCTTTGAAATCACCCTCTTATTTTTACCCGATTTGCTTCAAACTTTATGTGTATAATGTAGACACACGGCAGATGTAGACCTGTGAATGGATTCTTGATATCTTTGAAACTGTTGCTGTGGCAAGCCATCAAACTTTAATATTCTTTTTGGATGCTTTGGAGACTCTTAGCATGCCTGAAATTGCTTAAAATTGCATGAAACTCGACAGACAGATCACATTTATTAGCCAGGTGACATGTGCAAAGTTTCAGAAACGTGCGTGGTGCAGGGACTCAGTAGCGCCACCTTTTGACAAAAGTGGGGGGGTTAGTTTCATCTAGAGTTACAAAAATCTGTATTTATATAGTTCTCCTCCAGCCAGACAACTTTCTAATTTACAGTCATTAGTAACAACCAAGAGGAAGTCAGATATTTTGGTTTGAATATGGTCATTTCTCTCTGAGCCTACGTCTCTGTGCTTGCTGTCTCTGTGTGTGTCTGTGAGTGTGGGGAGGGGAGGGGAGTGGGGCTAGATTAACCATTTCACTGCTGTGTGGTTTGGCCTTCATTAAAAAAGGAAATAAATGTCTTAAGCCTTGTATTTTTTAAATACATTTTTTTAATAAAGTAAAGGCATATAACAGACATGCTGCATTTAAATTTTTTTAATAAAACATTGTTTTTTATGTTTTTCAAGCCATTTGATTTATGAGGACTTTTGAAATGTCCTCATAAACCACCCATAAGTTGTAATACCAGTGTAATACACATGCCATTATACAAATTTGTGTCCTCATAAATCACATAAACCAACCCACACACACATCAAATTGACGGTGGGTGGCAATAGTATATTTAAAAGACTTGATGTGTGTGTGTGTGTGTGTGTGTGTGTGTGTGTGTGTGTGTGAGAGTGGAGAGAAGAGAGAGAGAGAGAGAGAGAGAGAGAGAGAGAGAGAGAGAGAGAGAGATAGAGAGAGAAGAGAGAGAGAGAGAGAGAGAGAGAGAGAGAGAGAGAGAGAGAGAGAGAGAGAGAGAGAGAGAGAGAGAGAGAGAGCATAATATATATATATATTTTTTTTTTCATGTGCTTGTCCTCCGGACAAGTAAATCTGTCATTCACTTGTCTAAGAAAAAAGTTGCTTGTCCGGATTTATTTATTTATTTATTTATTTATTCTGAAGCAATATTCTCATCAGTGTTCAATCAGCTTTGATATTTAAATCGGCATATTGTAATATCTGCATTGAATGTTGAGGATATTGACTAAGAATATTGAATATTATGTATGTTATCAATCACCCTAAATGCAATACGGTGTTAGTTATATATCTTAAAGTGCGATACTGTCGCATAATAGTGTCCCATGAAGGGCATCCCCTCCCCCAATATTATTAAATGTCCTATTAGTGTCTTATTATTCTAAATAATTGAATTTATTGATCAAATTTAGGAATTTAAAATGAAAGATGAAGCATAGGCTACTGTTACCCTAGGTAGGGCTGATCAAATTAAATCATTTACACTGAAAAATTACAATTGCATAAAATAATGTTATGAAATTGATTTAAATGTACAAATAAGAAACAGTGGAAAGAAGTATACTAGGCTACTTATAAACATAACACTAAATTGCCAATAGGTGGCGGCAGGCGGCCGTATTAATGAGTGAGTCATTTATTCATTCATTCAAACGATTCGTTTAAACGGTTGATTCATTCAAGAATGAGACAGATGTTTAGGAATGGCTCATTGAATCTTTGACTCAACCGAACCGTTTCGGGTCAAAATGCTGAATCATTCAGTAATGAAAACAATGAGTGTTCCTGTGAGATGCGCCGTGGTTCTGCTGTGATTTTTGTTTGGAACTATTTTCGCTGCTGGAACAGAAGAAAAACAGGCAATATTACATCTAAAATGTAAGTGACTACATTTTAACTGTTTATTGAACTGTTGTAGGAAATCAATGTCACATTTTGATATAGTAGCCTATTCAGGAAAAATAATTGAGGCTGCTTAACACATATGTTAAAATATAGAAACTCCACATTTAGATTTTTAGAGGCAGTTACAGTATGTTGTTAACTGAGTGTGTGTGTGTGTGTGTGCTGCGCTCATATATATTTCTCCTCGAGAGGCTGCGCGAGCGTCAACAGCGCAACCTATTTATTATCCACAATCGATCGCAACAACATACAATAAATGTAATAAAATCAGAATCATTCTCTCGGATTAGTGATTCCCTAGTTACGTATTTTGTTTGTTATTGATGTTCTAATCAGGCTACTTGACTTGTCCGTTCGGGCAAGTAAAATTCTCTTTTACTTGTCCTTCAAAAATCCATTTGTCCCGGACAAGCGGACAAGTTAGACAGGCTCTGGAGATACGAAGTCTCTATTTTCATGCTACTACTAGTACTTATTTTTTAGATATTAGTATCTATTCCATTAAGTACTAGTACTTATTCATTAACGACTAGTGCTTATTCTGTTTAGAATATTCAAAGTGCTTATTCAATTTGTATGCTTATTTATATTTTCAGAGCAGAAAATTCGATTTTTCTGCTTATTAAATATTGCATCTAAAATGTAAGTGACTTGACGTGTGTGTGTGTGTGTGTGTGTGTGTGTGTGTGTGTGTGTGTGTGTGTGTGTGTGTGTGTGTGTGTGTGTGTGTGTGTGTGTGTGTGTGTGTGTGTGTGTGTGTGTGTGTGTGTGTGTGTGTGTGTGTGTGTGTGTGTGTGTGTGTGTGTGTGAGAGAGAGAGAGAGATTGTGTCTGTTACAGTGACAAGAGTTTTTAAGCCTTGTCTTTTTGGATATATATATATGTATATTTTTTTTTTTTTTATGTGCATACAACCCATGTATTTTAAATGTATTGTTTGCTTTAAATTAAATTAAGATTGTATGTTTGGTAATTGAACCTAAATAAATGTAAAATGAATGTGCTATATTTCAGATCAATATATTTGTTTTCCTTCATTTTAATCAACACTAACTTTATTCTCATCTGAATTATAAATAATTTATTTCTGTATAAAATAATAAATCCTGAATAATCCAGACCAACCAGAGCACACTATTTCTACAACATCATCAGTGCTGAAGCGGGACTACCAGAGCCGTTCGGCAGATAGCGAGCAGATATTTTGTGTCACGTCGTGCACAATAACCCTAAGGCACCAGGGTGGCGGTGCCACCGGCTTTATATATATATATATATATATATTATATATATATATATATATATATATATATATATATATATATATATATAAATATAGCTGCGAGCAGCGATGAAGGGCCAAAGCCGGCGGTACCGCCACCCTGGTGCACCAGGGTTGCGGTGCCACCGGCTTGGGCCCGTAATCGCTGCTCGCAGCTATATTTATTATTATTTTTTTACTACCTTTTGGACACTTTTGGAGGCCTTAACATGCTCAAAAACTCCTGAAACTTTGCACACATGTCAGAACCCGCGGCCATCAGGGCCGGGCTGAAGATGGTACCCGGGCGTGGCAGGGGGGCTCGACAGCGCCCCCTGGAACGGGGTCCGAAAACATGGTCCATAAATCAAACACGCTTGCATGTAATAATATGAAACTCGGTACACATGTAGATCTCATCGTTTCATATATACTTCGCACTCTAACTTTTTACCCCAGCCCAAAAGGAAGTCGGCTATTAAGGGTTGTTTGGAAAACGCATGCAATGGAATGTGAAACACTCCTCCTAGAGAATTCAAACACACGGCACGAAACTCGGTGTGCATGAAGTCAAGACACTGAGGATGAAAA
>JAZAVI010001093.1:0-5000 GCA_036326025.1 Chrosomus eos | reverse complement strand
CTGACTGGCGCGTCAGAGAGACGAGGGTGCATGCGTGTGTGTGTGTGTGTGTGTGTGTGTGTGTGTGTGTGTGTGTGTGTGTGTGTGTGTGTGTGTGAGCGTGAAGGGGTTTACACATTTATTTACGCGAGTAGATTACATACAAAGTCAATGCAAAGACGCGAATAGACGCATCATTCGCGCCGGGCGTCACGCGAACGTCTTCCGCGCACGTTGAACATTTTTAACTCGAGCGAATGTTTAAGCGTCTAACTAGACGCGATAGACGCGTATTTGACGCTCTACTCGCGTTCGGTTTGAACACACCATCAAGTTACCTTGTTTCAGCGACGTTTGGTGAGAGCATGGAGTGGATGTTTTCGGTTCAGATGCTGATTCATTGCAGTCCTACTGTTGTGGTAAGCCAGTTCTACTTTGCAGTAGACACATTGCACCTTGTTCTCTTCCTTTTTAAGTATGTAATGATCCCAAACTTTAGACATTCTCTGCCGTTTATGGACATCTTTACTCTCCGCCATCGCGCCAAATAAATTCAAAATGTATCACGCGCTATAGATCCGCGTATAGTGCGCGTCATAGGAATTTAACGAGGCTTCGAGGAAGAGTTTTTGCCTCGAGGAATTTTTGTGATCGAGTAACTCGAGTAACTCGAGGAATCGTTTCAGCCCTACAAACATGTTAAAACATGCTAGCAATTCTTAGCTAAGTGCTAAAGCATGCTAATGAAATGAAACAGGAAGTTGTTGTTACTTAAGAAGACAATGTCCAAACTGCCCCAAACTTCACACATTTGATAAGAGTCCTGCCCTAAACACATCTACATGACAATTATCAGCTATAGTAATAGCGCCACCTACTGGCAACAGGAAGTGACATGTTTAACAGTGTGATGCAGTACTGGCAACATAGTAAATATGCCATTGAGTTATAAACATGTTATAAACATGTTAAAACATGCTAGCAATTCTTAGCTAAGTGCTAAAGCATGCTAATGAAATGAAACAGGAAGTTGTTGTTACTTAAGAAGGCAATGTCCAATCTGCCCCAAACTTCACACATTTGATAAGAGTCCTGCCCTGAACACATCTACATGACAATATTCAGTTATAGTAATAGCGCCACCTACTGGCAACAGGAAGTGACATGTTTAACAGTGTGATGCAGTACTGGCAACATAGTAAATATGCCATTGAGTTATAAACATGTTATAAACATGTTAAAACATGCTAGCAATTCTTAGCTAAGTGCTAAGCATGCTAATGAAATGAAACAGGAAGTTGTTGTTACTTAAGAAGGCAATGTCCAATCTGCCCCAAACTTCACACGTTTGATAAGAGTCCTGCCCTGAACACATCTACATGACAATATTCAGTTATAGTAATAGCGCCACCTACTGACAACAGGAAGTGACATGTTTAATTGTGTGATGCAGTACTGGCAACATAGTAAATATGCCATTGAGTTATAACATGTTATCAACATTTTAAACATGCTAGAAATTCTTAGCTAAGTGCTAAAGCATGCTAATGCTATGAAACAGGAAGTTGTTTTTACTTAAGAAGGCAAAGTTCAATCTGCCCCAAACTTCACATGTTTGATAAGAGTTCTGTCCTGAACACATGTGCATGCTCATATTAAGTTACAGTCATAGCGCCACCTGCTGGCAACAGGAAGTGACATGTTTAACAGCATGCTATTATCCCCATAATAAATGACATTTTTGTAACTGACTTTGACATACTCCCACTATATTTATCTACTTAAATGCACATAGCCCACCGTGCTCTGTCTTCCTAAAGCCACCGGGTGGCGATGGCACGGGTGCGAGGGCCCTTTCAATGCTGCTTGCAGCTTTAATTATTATTATTCTTCTCCGCAATGAATCGCATTTTTGAGGGCCTAAACATGCACGAAAACTCACGAAAATTTGCACACGCGTCAGAACTGGCGAAAATTTACATCTGATATGCGTTTCAAAATTGGGCGGGGCAAAATGGCTCGATAGCGCCACCTATAAAGGTTCAACGGAGTGCGCCTCGCGTTACGTTTCACGTACGTGTACGAAATTCGGTACATACATGTAATGGCCCAATACCTACAAAAAAGTCTCTTGGAGCGTAGCCCTAAACACAACAGGAAGTCAGTTATTTTGAACTTCCTCTCAGATTTTTGTGCAGTTTTTGCCATTTTCAGGCCTTGTACTTTAACGAACTCCTCCTACAGTTTTAATCTGATCATCTTCAAATTTGGTGAGTGTAATCTTAAGGCCTTTGCGACGTTAAATTGCGAAGATCTTGAGTTTTCGTCAAAGGGCGTGTCCTCGGCGGCCTGACAAATTTTGATGTTTCGCCATGAAACAGGAAGTTGCTGTAACTCAGGCAAACAATGTCCAATCTGCCCCAAACTTCACACGTTTGATAAGAGTTCTGTCCTGAACACATATCCATGCTCATATTCAGTTACAGTCACAGAGCCACCTGCTGGCAACAGGAAGTGACATGTTTAACACTGTTGTGGACTCCTGATAACATATAAAAAAGTGCCAGCAAGTGTTAAACATGCTAACAACATACTTGAAACATGCTAAAACATGCTAGCAAGCACTTAGCTAAGTTCTAAAGCATGCTATTACTGCAATTCAATAGGAATTTGCTGTAACTCAGGTATGGAATGTCCAATCTGCCCCAAACTTCACACGTTTGATAAGAGTCATGGCCTGAACACATCTACATGACAATATTCAGTTATAGTAATAGCGCCACCTACTGGCAACAGGAAGTGACATGTTTAACACGTTGATGCCCTTCTAGCAACAGGTTAAAAATGCCATTGAGTTCTAAACATACAAGAAACATGTTAAAACATGCTAGCAATACTTAGCTAAGTCCTAAAGCATGCTAATTCAATGAAACAAGACGTTGTTGTTACTCAAAAAGGCAACGTCCCATCTGCGCCAAACTTCACACGTTTGATAAGAGTTTTCTCCTAAACACATGTCCATGCTCATATTCAGACATAGTCATAGCGCCGCCTGCTGGCAACAGGAAGTGACGTTTAACACTGTTCTGGACTCCAAATAGGTACATACATGTAATGGCCCAATGCCTACAAAAAAGTCTCTTGGAGCGTATCCGTAAACACAACAGGAAGTCAGCCATTTTGATCTTCCTCTGATTTTTGTGCAGTTTTTGCCATTTTCAGGCCTCGTACTTTAACGAACTCCTCCTACAGTTTCAATCTGATCATCTTTAAATTTGGTGAGTGTAATCTTAAAGCCTTTGCGACGTTAAATTGTGAAGATCTTGAGTTTTCGTCGAAGGGCGTGTCCTCGGCGTCCTGACAAATTTCGATGTTTCGCCATGAAACAGGAAGTTGCTGTAACTCAGGCAAACAATGTCCAATCTGCCCCAAACTTCACACGTTTGATAAGAGTTATGTCCTGAACACATGTCCATGCTCATATTCAGTTACAGTCATAGCGCCACCTGCTGGCAACAGGAAGTGACATGTTTAACACTTTTGTGGACTACTAATAACATATAAAAAAGTGCCAGCAAGTGCTAAACATGCTAGCAACATACTAGAAACATGCTAAAACATGCTAGCAAACTCTTAGCTAAGTGCTAAAGCATGCTAATGCAATGAAAGAGGAAGTTGTTGTTACTCAAGAAGGCAATGTCCAATCTGCCCCAAACTTCACACGTTTGATAAGAGTCATGGCCTGAACACATCTACATGATAATTTTCTGTTAATTTTCTTTTATAGTAATAGCGCCACCTACTGTCAACAGGAAGTGACATGTTTTACACTGTGATGCAGTACTAGCAACATAGTAAAATATGCCATTGAGTGTTCAACATGTTAGAAACATGTTAAAACATGCTAACAATTCTTAGCTAAGTGCTAAGGCATGCTAATGCAATGAAAAAAGGAAGTTGTTGTTACTCAAGAAGGCAATGTCCAATCTGCCCCAAACTTCACATGTTTGATAAGAGTCATGGCCTGAACACATCTACATGATAATTTTCTGTTAATTTTCTGTTATAGTATTAGCGCCACCTACTGTCAACAGGAAGTGACATGTTTTACACTGTGATGCAGTACTAGCAACATAGTAAAATATGCCATTGAGTGTTAAACATGTTAGAAACATGCTAAAGCATGCTAGCAATACTTAGTTAAGTGTTAAATCATGCTATTAATGCCATGAAACAGGAAGTTGTTTTAACTCAGGCAAGGAATGTCCAATCTGCCCCAAACGTCACACTTTTGATAAAAGTCCTGCCCTGAACACATCTACATGACAATTTTCAGTTATAGTAATAGCGCCACCTACTGTCAACAGGAAGTGACATCTACAATGTGATGCAGTACTAGCAACAAATTTAGATATACCATTGAGTTCCAAGCATGCTAGAAACATGCTAAAACATGCTAGCAACACTTATCTGAGTGAAAACACATTGTATAATCCCCATAATAAAGTACATTTTCGTAACTGTCATTGACATACTCCTCCTCTATTTACCTACATAAATGCACATTCCCCTCCGTGCTCTGTCTTCCTAAAGCCACTGGGTGGCGGTGGCACGGGTGCGAGGGCCCTTTCATCGCTGCTTGCAGCTTTAATTTTGTTTTGTTTTTACAGAAACACTGAATCACCACCACCAGTTCTAAGTTCAGTTAAAATGACAAACATGCATTTGTGCATGATTGTTAAGTTTTAGTTCTAATTACTAAAGTTTTATCATTAAATAATGCGTGATTATCATAATATCATAATATAATGCTTGATTGGCTGATTTTAAGAGTGTAGTTGTTTTGACATTTTACAAAGATAAGCTGATTTGGTGGAATTATATTTATACAATAGAATCGCCATTGGCTAGTACATTTTTTGGTTATTCGCCAGACTGACATACTATCTTATAAATATATGAATCAGTTGTTTTATTAAATAAACCTTAATTAGAAATAAAACAACTGAATCAGCACAATA
>JAZAVI010001092.1:27500-41791 GCA_036326025.1 Chrosomus eos | reverse complement strand
CGCAAACATTTCCTCTTGCATGGCTTAAAGTGCAATATTTTAATACAACTGAACGTTAGCCAGTGCAAAGTTGCCAGCACAGAGGAAATACGGCCTCTTTTCTTTGTTGTCATTGGAAATCACGCTGCAGCACCTGCACACAGGCTAGGGATCGCTCCTCGCCCTTGTCTGTGAGAGCGATGGACACCTTCTCTCCATTGTCGAGGGGAATTAGCTCAAATGGTAGAGCGCTCGCTTAGCATGCGAGAGGTAGCGGGATCAATGCCCGCATTCTCCACGTGCTGTACCACCCTTTTTAGGCTCCTTTCAAGGGGCACTCCCTAGATGAGCTTTTGAGGCTCACTGCTGCCAAAACGTTTTCACGGACGAGGCCCTGCGCACATTCCAGGCAAAAGCAGGTCCACCCGAGATTTAAAGTCGGATCGCTGGATTCAGAGTCCAGAGTGCTAACCATTACACCATTGTAGGGTTTTCGGTCCATAAGCTCTTTATCAATTTTAAGTTTGGGGATAGATATTCAATAACTATTAATCTATGATCAACAAATTATTGAATACAGTTTGAACCGGGTCCTTACGTTAATAAATTACCCACAAAGGGGTGTACAGCGTACCCGTCTGTTCAGGGTAAGTATATAACAATTAAACACAACGAATTATGGTTAATTATTAATATACATCCTACACAGAGGAATGGCTGATCTTCAACAATACCAAAGCATTTGACCCCTCCTCGCTCATTCACACGTCCGCCGTGTAGTCAGGCTAAAGGGTACACATGACTTATGGTCTATTTAGCTTAAATTAACTGACAATGTTTTGTGCACTTAAACGATTATCAGATTGTAGCTAGGATCTTTTATATTAAAGAGGCTTTGTTATACGAGCAACAACCACAGAGTCAATAAAGCATAAAATGAGGTTTAATGAATGAACTAGACTACATGTAACAGGATATAGATTAAACAAAATGAAATAAAACAATAAGAAAAGAAAACACAAGGAAAATACAATTGCTAGCACAGTTTAGAGTAAACCCTTTAGAGACAGCCACAGGAGATATACTTTACAACGTCTAAAATTTGGTTTGAACAAGTTTTTGCATTCAGACCTGTAAGTTCTTGGTGTGCGGGCGGCGTCCAGAGAGATGGAGGGGGGTTTCTCTGACTCCAAGCGTGGTTGATTCGCGGGAGATTCAAACGTTCTGGCTTAGTTCTGTATGCGTGAAGAGAGTCTTTTCACCGGAGTGCTGACAAGACTTACGAAACGCACGTGGAGGTCTCAGTCGGGAGACGAGAACACTAAGAACAGACTAGCTATGCGCAAAATGAAACGAAGTTAAAGTAAAACAGGAACATTAAAATAAAATACGAAGATTACAAAGAATACACAGGAACAGGATACACACGGACAGAGAGAGAGATTGTCTCTGTGTTGGAGAATTTAAAGATGAGCTGGGCACGCCTGGGTAAGGCGCGCCGGCCAATGATAGCATCCCATATCGAGGAGCGCGTACGCCCCCTGATTGGGGTGGAGATCAGCGGTAATATGAATTTATGACCAAGTAGAAAATTAAGCTTACTTTGGTAATAGCATATGCATGTAGTTATACATTTCACGATATGGATATACAGCTTAATAGATGGATCAGATTTGTAGGATTACAACGATATCAAACATTTCACATCACAGACGTACTATTAGAGAGTTACATCTGGAGGCACACATTCAGGCACTCATAAGGATCGTACATTCCTGAAAACATTCGTAATACAAGTTTGCACACTCACAGTTCTTTTACATGTATTTAAAACAGCAAATATATTTTAGTAACGATTTACAGATAGGAAATCAGAGTTCATATGTATGTGCGTGTGTGCGGGGACGTGGGTGTGAACGCGTGTTGCGCTCGGCGGGAAACAGACAAAGGAGCATCTGTTTTTGCGCTTCTCCCCCCTGATTTCCGCTGGGAGGGAGAAGATGGCCTGGGTGTTGTCTCAAGAGAAAGAAACCGCTGTTTGGGGAACACTTAAGACAATTTGTCAGCTTTGATGACACCTTTAGGGTGTACTCTCTAGACTTGAAGACGCCAGTTCGGGAGATAGAGGTTCCGAGGGCTGACCACATGGCCTTTTAGGAATGTCTGTTAAAGTTAGGTCCCTTTGTTCTGGATTTAAATTGGTTGCGAGTTCGTGACTCAATAAAAGAGAATTAATGAAAGCTCCCGAGTCTCTACAGTTTCCCCCCTTTCGGGAGATGATGTCCCTGGGGAGAGATCGTCTGCCGACAATCATTGCATGGGAGGATGGAAGGTGAATCATGAATTCGGATAACAGGTGATTATCAGGGCTGAGGGCTTAGCTCAATGAGGTTACCGGCGGCTTCTTGCGTGTTATCCTCCTTTCGGGGGTTTCGTCGGAAGCCTCCGGACACGGCTTTGGAGAGCCTGACGGTAGATGCTCGTGTCTCGTTGAGTCTCCTGCACAGGATGAAAGCCAAGCCCAATGTTAGGATGTGACTGACTACCATAGAGAGGCAGAGCGCAGTGTCTGCTGCGGTCCAGGCTCGGGCAACAGGTGAAGCAGTCAAAGTGGGCTGTCGAGACAAAGCTTGTAGGGCGGAGTCAAGAGGAGCAATGTCAATTAGCTGTGACCCCCCTGTCTCAATTTCCAGTTCCAGCTCTGGACTCAGGGTGAAATTGTGGTCTTTGAAGAAAGAGGGAATTTCCAATTCTGTTTCGTACTCGTGGCTCGGAAGATGATACAATGCCAGATCGTCTACGTGGAGGATGGCACCTTTAGGTACTTGAATCCACATGCTCTGGTTGAGTAGGCTGACACGGGTAGCGGTGTCATGTTGGTCATAGGTGAGAGTGGCAGTGAGTACCGGAGTGTTGACAAGCCACCGGTCACCGATGATCTCTGCTCGGGTTTCTTCCACTTGTATGCGAGGCTTAGCTTCGGCAGGGCAGCGGTTGTCGCTGGACATGGTTTGCAGTCCGCAAATTCCATCAGTGTTGTCTCTAAGGAATGGTTTGCTAGGGCACAGATAATGAATGTCTTTCGTCAAGGTGCACATGTGCAGGTTTGGAGCCAGGTACAGCTGAGGATCGCTGTCGTGGTAGGCTACCACTTCTGGAGTGCGGATCTTGATGTGCGTGTTACCTTTCCAAAACCCGACGTTGACAATGTCTTTGAGTCTGTAGATTCGGCTTGACTCGATGATGGGTAAGTTCAGGAGGAATCCCATTTCTCTCTGCTCTGGGTCGACATAGAGTGGGATGGCGCTGCCCAGAGAGTAGGCCAGGTGTACTTGGAGCGGATCAGCTGGCGTGGTGATGGCGGAAGCCAGCACGTTCTGGACAAGGCTCAGAGGTATGAGGTAGGGTGGGATCCTACCCATGGCTAGGCTGTCAATGGAGGAGCTCACCTCCCGCAACATGTCCGTCATCAGGGCGGTGACCAGCTGAGTTTGGGCAAAGTCATTTTGAAAAACAGTGAACAGCTGTTTCATGGAATTCACAGTCTGGTTCAGCATGACGCTGTGGGTGTTGAGAATGACCACAGTTCCCTTTAAGGTCCTTCCGATGGTCTGCAGAGAAGCACTCTGCACGGTGAGCTGCTCTTTTAACTGGGGAATCTCTGTCTGGATTTCAGCCACATGTCGTCTCACGGTGGCTAGGTTAACAGCGTTGACGCTTGACATACCAATGTTGAACAGAGTTCCCACTGCAGCTGCGGCTCCCAGGAGGGCTCCAAGGAACCGTTTGGGGCGGCGGTTGTGTCCGCCTAATTCCGCTTGGGTGACGGTCATCTTTTCAAGTTGGTTTAGCATGTGTCTGACGTCGGCCTCGGCGTGGGCGATGGCATCCTCTGTCCACCGGGCTCCGGCCCAGCTGTACTGGGCTACTGCGCTGGGGTAATGTGCTCTGTACACGTTGCGGGGGTCGAGTCGAACGTACACCTTCTGGGTGTGGGTCCGACAGTTGGTGATCAGGAGGCCTGGTTGTTCTCTCAGCACGATGCCTGTCGACGGGCCAGGTGTGATGACGTCAGGTGGCGGTTGTCCTCTGGTCGACTGAAGGCAGAAGATTGCAAACCATAGCAGCATCCTATTAGAGGTGAAAGGGGAGATGTGGAGGGAGAGGGAGAGAGAGAGAGAAGCAGTGTGTCAGCGAGAGTTGTCCTTGGCGTTGGCAGGACAGTCGTTTCGCTCCTAGGATGGTAAGCAGTTTAGTTTGCATTGGCCCCTCCCCGCCTTTCTCTGCCAGCAGCAGAATGTCTCTTAATTTGGTTGCGGTGAACCCATTTGAGCACTGGGTCTTTCTGTCCCCGGCTCACTTGGATTCGGTACGCCACTGGGGACAGTTTGTCAACAATTTCATGAGGTCCTGTCCAGTGGGGCAGGAATTTCTTTGACAGCCGCTGGGAGGCTGTGCGTGGTGGCTGTGCGAAGCTGTAATACCAGACTCTGTCACCCACGGCTAGTTCCTGGTGTGACGCTTTCCGGTCATAGTAGGCTTTCTGGCCCTCTGCGCTCTTTTGAAGCTGTTGTTGGGCGAAAGCAAAGGTTGATTTCAAATGCTGGTGCAGCTCATCGAGGTACTGATGAGTGGTGCAGGCTGTGATGAGACTGGAGTCCCCTGTCTGATACAACAGGTGCAGTGGCAGTGTCATCTGTCGTCCAGTCATTAGTTCAAAGGGAGACACCTGAGTTGAGTCCTGGGGAGTGGCTCTGAGGGCCATTAACACCAGCGGGAGTTTCACATCCCAGTCCTTCTGGTTGGCAGCCACATACTTTCTCAGCATACTGACCACAGTCCTGTTAGAACGTTCAACTTGGCCAGATGAGATCGGTGAAAAACTGATATGTAGTTGAACGTGGACCCCCAGGAGTTTCCAAATCTGCTGCATAATCTCAGCTGTAAAGTGGGTACCTCTGTCTGAGTTGACACTCATTGGCAATCCGAATCTGGAGAAGATGTGATTCATCAGAAGGTATGCCGTGGTCTGGGAGGTGTCATTGGCTGCTGGAAGACATTCTACCCATTTTGTGAACTGGCACACGACTGTGAGGAAGTACTTGTTGCCCCTTGTTGACCTTGGCAGAGGTCCTACCCAGTCGATTTGGAGGTCTGACCAGGGGAATGTGACTCTTCTGCGTTGCAGTGGAGCTCTGTGATTCGGATTTGCAGGTTGGAACTGACAGCAAATTAGACATTCTTTGACATATTCCGCCACGTGTTCTTGCATGCGGGGCCAATACGCTACTTGCTTCAGTGTCTTATAGGTGGCACGGGTACCGTGGTGTCCAGCACATGGCGCATCATGAGCATACATTAGCATCACCCCCCTTAGGCACTGAGGGATCACAAGCCTTGGCGCTGTGTTGTCCTCAGGTGCATACCACAGAATGTTGTGAATGACACGCAGCATGTGCTTGATGTCATGCAGCCGTCTGAGGCACGGGTCGTCAGTGAGATCAGACGGTGTGAGTGGGTGGTTGGAGGGGTCAGAGAGGTGGTTTAGAAAAGTCTTTATGGACGTGTCAGAGGCTTGCATGTCTGCTATGTCGTTGTTTGACATCTGCGGAGTCAGAGTGAGAGGCTGGGAAGCAGGCAGTGCGGCAGGAAAAGTTCGTTTGCTGCGGGTTAGCACTGTCACATCAAAGGCTGGTGGTTGGGCTGGAGGTGACCATGTGTTACCGTGCAGTGCGCCAGTCTTGGCAAGGGCATCGGTTTGGTCATTTAGGTCCTTGTCGAGGCCCGGTTGCTTGGAGTGGCCTTTCACCTTCTTCCAGTAGACAATCATGTCATGTTGTCTAGTCAGGTCGTCACATGCCTGAAACAAGTGTTGGTGTTTGACAGGCTTGCTGTTTGACGTCTTAAAGCCATTTTGTTTCCACCCTGGAAGGTGGCATGTGAAACTTAGTCTGGCATAGTTCGAGTCTGTGCAGATAAGGAATTCTTTGATGTTATGTGTCGCTGCGATTTGTATAGTTATGAGAATCGCTGCCACCTCAGCATATTGTGATGACTGAGGCCCCAGCTTAAAGTGTTGTGTTGGGCATGGCAGATCATTTACCCATAACACACCCGCACCAGCTTGGCGGATGCCCTCTTGGTTGTAGGAACATCCATCGACGTAAGCTGTGGGCATACCTTGGCACGTGTTGTCATCGAAGTATCTGTGACATGTCTGCTGTTGTGGTTCTTCCACATTAGCCGTTACAGGTGGTGCGTTATCAGTGCAGTTCTGGCAGGCAGCCAGGCCGTTGCCTAGCGCAGATTTGTGGTTCTGGGCATACCGTGCTTCGACATTGCGCCCTTGGAGGGCCATTAACCACGTGGCGATGCGGGAATTGGTGACCACGCCATCGCGGATGCGTTGGCTGTTGAGGAACATGACAGGCTGATGACAAGTCTCTATGATAACTTTCTGAGCTCCAATGTAGTTGGAGAACCGTTGTATGGCCCATACAGTGCAAAGCAGCGCTTTTTCACAGTCTGAGAATTTAGTCTCTGGTGGAAGGAGTGTCTTGCTGGCATACGCTACAACTCCTTTGTCTTGATCGTGTCGTTGGTACAGACCAGCGCTGAGACAGTGGTTGGAGAATCCCGCTTCCAAGTAGAATTCTTTTTGTGGGTCAGGGTAGGCCAGACATGGAGCTGTGCACAGATGACGTTTCAGCTCATTCATGGCATTGTCCTGGACGGGTGTCCAGACAAAAGGGCAGTCTTTTTTCAGCAGGGCAGTTAGTGGCTTTGCAATGTCTGAGTAGCTTTCTATGAACTGCCGTGAGTAGTTACACACTCCCAGAAAGCTTCGCAGTTCTGAAAGGTTGGTGGGTGGTTTGATGTTTTGAACAGCTTGTATGCGGCTGGACTGTGGTTCGATGCCTTGCGACCCGATCAGCAGTCCCACGTAGTTGACCTTGGTTCGACACCATTGACCTTTGTGGAGGGCGATCTTGGCGCCTGCAGCTGTTAACTGGTTCAAAACATAGTCTATTTCTGCCAGGTGCTCGGTAACTGTTGTGCTCTTCATCAGCACGTCGTCCACATAGATGAGATTTCCTCTCATTCTCGCATCAGGGCATGCTTTGTTCAGGAAGATGTTAAACTCAGCGGGTGAGTTGGCATAGCCGAAAGGGCACCTGGTGAAAGTGAATTGTCTGTTACCGAACGTGAAAGCTAGCTTGTGCTGGTCTTCTGGATGTACCGGCAGGGTCCAGAAACCTGAAGCTACGTCGAGCGTAGAGAAGATTGTGGCTCCTCTGATTCTGGGGATCTCCTGCTGCAATTGGGTCATCGGCCATCGTGACAGTGGTACCTGTCGATTCAACTTGCGGTAGTCGATCGTGGGGCGCCACCGGCCATTCGGTTTAATTACCGGCCAGATAGGAGCAGAATAGGTGCTATTGCATGGGCGAATTACACCTTTTTGAAGCATAGAGTCAATAATTTCTTGCACCGGTTCATGTGATGCAATGGGGATCTTGTACTGTCTGACAAAGGTGGGAGGAGCGTCAGGGTGCGTTGGAATGCGCACGGTGTGAAGGTGAGTGAGACCACAGTCTAGAGAGTCTTTGGCAAATGACGCTTTGAATTTGTAAAGGACTTGTCTGAGTCTTTGTCGATCTGCATCCTCTTTGATTGCGTCGGCGTCTTTTAGAATTTGCTGAACTTGAGACTCAAATCCTGGATATGGCTCCTCTGTGGGTGAACCGCTCGTGGTGTTTGCAGGCGTGGGTGCAGCAGGTGTTTCAATCTGGCAGATAGGCTGTTTGGAAACTGTGTACACGGCAAGGTGTTGGTCCTCCGTCAGTTCCGTTCTGCAGACTTGATCTTTGTCCATCGGCATGACTGAGGCGATGGAGATGATTTTGAAGGGCGCTGTGTGCAGTGTTTCGCCTGCGCATCCTTCTGGTATCATTGAAGCTGGAATAGGCCCAATGACAGGTAAAGTCAGTTCAAAATCAGGAAAATCATAGCTCACGAGTCATCCTAGCCGATAGGCTTTTGGAATTGCAATGTCCACTGCTATGCAGTTGTTGAAAAGGATGTAGACTGCACGAGATGACAATTCAGTGAGGGGTGTGGCTTCAAGTGTGAGTCCAAGTTCAACGCATTCGGGTGAAGGTTGAAAGAAACCCAGTGTGTTGTTTAGGGTTTGGCCACGTCGTATGTTGAGCCGAACAGCGACCCCTTTGGTGTACGCAGGTACTACAGTTGCCTGTTCGCTGATTAGAGTGCAAACCTCTGGGATGGTTTGGCCTGACAGAAGATTGTCAGTGTGTGTAGTAACAACAGCTGTTTGTAAAGTCAGTGGGGCCCAAAGTACCTCATTAATAAAATCCACATGAGCCTGGAGGCGAATCAGAATGTCTGCTCCAATGTAAACATCGTGGGGCAGGTCCGGAAGGATCAAGAAGTAATGAGTCAGGCACCGATGGTTCCAGTTCAAGTTCAAAGCACAGATACCTTTTGCAGTCACCAGGTTTAATGGGCATGAGTTCAAAGGGAAACGTGTGCGTTTGCTTGCAGAAGGAAGGTCTGGTGTGACTTTAATTAGCTCGTTGAAAAGTGACAGGCTGATAGCACAATTGTCGGCCCATAGGGCGAGTACAATGTCAGTAGTGGTTACACCATTCAGCTGCAGGTCGGTGGTGACCTTGGGGCAGAAGGACTCAGAGTCTTTGGGGAGTTGAAAAGTGCAGAGTAACGAACTTGAATCTCGCTCAGGTGCAGAGCCTGTGTTCCCATGGCTGGCGGTGACAGTTCCCGTGACCTGACAGTCTGGCTCAGTTGACCTGGGTGGCTGACAGGGGAGAGGTTCTCGCACTTGAGCCCAAATCTTCAGTTGTCTGAAGTCCAGCAGGGGCTCGAAGCGATCTAGTAGATCTTTGCCGATGAGAAGGGGAAACGTGTTCATCTGTGAAATGTACACGGGGTGTATCAAGCTCATGTGACCAAGGGTTAAGTGAAGGGGAGCTATTTGTTCAAGCCGGATGTCAGTTTGGCTGTAAGATCGCACATTCAGCTCACAATTCTGAGATTTCAGAGTTCTGTTCTGTCTGTTAGCTTCAAAACTGAGTCTTTCAAAGAGTTCAGCTGATATCAAAGTGAGGTCCGATCCGGTGTCGACCAGAGCTTCGAGCCTCACCACATTTTCCAATGTGATAGAGAGATAAAGTTTGCGTGCTAGTCCTTTTTCGACCAGGTTCCCTAGGAGTTTTAATGTGGGGGCTTGTGTGGCGATCGATAAACAGTTAGGGTCAGTGTCTTGGGATTCGTTGGGGAGACACACGACCAGAACAGCACTTTCTGGTATCTCTGGGGTTTTCTCACTGGTATGCTGTGTTGGATTGTCCGCTTCTGGATGTGCGGTTGTTGACAGCAGTGAGTGGGTGTCACTGTCACTTGGTGTTATGACAGTTGGTTCTGTGGTCTGTGTCAGGAGAACAGTGTTCGTGGTGCTTGGTTCAGTAGGAGGGCTGTCAGGAAGGGTTTTAATCCTTACCCTTAGTCACGCAGAGTCTGGCTTGTCCTCTTTGTCAGTTTTCTTTTGAAGAAGCCCTTTTAGGATCTTCAGGATCTCTGCGGTCTCTGACGTGGACTCACTGTTTTCTTTTGCAGCAGGCTTGGATTTGGGCTTGGATCTGTTAGAGGCCTGCCGAGAGGGAGTTCGCTGCGGGCTGTCTGGACTGGACGTTCTTGTCGCTGGAGTCCGGCTCTGTCTGGGCCGTCGGCTGGTTTCCCAGGTGGCCCCCCCTTTTTGGGTGTGGGGGTGCCGTGGGCTGCTGTATGATCTTTCAGGGCGCTCGCCCTGATGCTTAGGACGAGCACCCTCGTAGCTGCGTCGCCCTCTGCTGGCCTGAAACGGTCTTGGCTCGTTATTAGAAAGTCTGTTAGGGTGGTGTCGTGTGGTGCCCTCTAGTGACAGCTCTGGATGCTGATCAGTGATAGGGCAGATAGAGGGAGTTTTTACAGTCTTTTCAGAAACAATTTTCTGCTTGATAAACGCCTTGTGGGCGAGGTCCCTCAGTTGCTGGGTAGACATTGTGCGAGGACAGGCCAGGACCCCTAAGTGATGGCTCACAGTGGGATGCAGGTTGCGGAGAAACAAAGTTCTGAAGTTAAAGTCCTCCTCCATCCCGGGATCATTCCGTGCCCCGAAGTATGCTTGTCGGAGGCGAGTGTAAAAGGCCTGCGGCGTTTCCAGTCTTGCCTGCTTGAGGCTCATCGCGGTGATGAGTCCTTGATCGGTGTCTGGATCAGAGAATTCCCTGATGAACGCCTGTCGCAGCTGTTGGTAATCCGCTTTGACGGTATCTGGTTGGCGATCCAGAAAACTGCGTACATCCCGACTCGAAGTAATCCGAAGCAGGTATAATCTGTCCCACGGGGTAACATGGGGAACAGTGTATAAGTGGAAGTCAATGTCTTTCAAGTAGGCGTGCACATCGTGGCCTCCAGCAGGATTTGGCATGAAAGTAGGAATGTTCCTAGCAAGCTTGTCAAGTTCTTTAAAGGCCATGCCGTGGTAAGTGGCAAGGGTTGGCTGTGACGCACCTCCTTTTCCTGAGGGCGAGGGCTCTTGCAGGCTGTCCATTGATGTCTGGGACGGTGGATGTCCGTCTTCTTTCACCGTTCTGTGTTCTTGGCTGAAGTGTGCAGACTGACCGGTCAGGGAGAACTTGGTAGTGTGTGTCTCCCTTTCCCGGTCAC
Source organism: Chrosomus eos (assembly GCA_036326025.1). Lineage (NCBI taxonomy): Eukaryota > Metazoa > Chordata > Actinopteri > Cypriniformes > Leuciscidae > Chrosomus > Chrosomus eos. Next base: position 31,063 of record JAZAVI010001092.1, on the reverse strand, counting down.
TCTGAAGTTTATAAGAGTGTTTTAACTCACGGTGGACAGCGTCGAGCTCATCTTTATAAAGTTCTTTTTGCTGGATAAGTTCATTAATTTCAGCTCTGGCCGCCTTTAAGTGTTTCTCACAGGCTTTGGCTTTGGCGTCTCTTTCTTTTAGTTCATTGTTTGCTCTCTCAAGGAGAGCTTCACCTTGTTGCAGTTTTTCGGTGAGTGTCTCTCTGGCTTTCCTCTCTTTCAGTTCCTTTTGGTCGGTGTCTAGACGAAGGTTTTCCAGAGCAGTTTGAAGTTCTTCTACTTCCTTCCGTGACTCTGGGTCCGTTTCCTCCTCGTCCTGCTCCTCGTTCTCGAGTAGTAGCTGGTCTAGCCGACTTTGGGTCTTTGCTTGGTCGCGCCGGGCCTCCTCCGCTTGGAGACGTAGAGTTGCTGTCTCCTGTTCCAGGTCGATGGCGTGTCTCTCGTGAAGGCGGGCTTGTGCGACGAGTGTGTGGGCCAGGTTTCCCACGATTCGGGCCCATTCTTTGTGGCTGTAGCTTTGTGTTGGGTCGTGCCTCATCAGCAGGTCCAGGTCGGTGTCCAGCTGCGCCTGGTTCCGGGGCTCGGAGTCGCCGGTATCCTCGGGCAGGACGGTGGCTGTCATGGCCTTCAGCCATGTCTCAAGGCTGTCCCAGTGGGCTGCGGGGCTGGGAGACCGGGACATGCTGGCTTACTGCAGGTGAGAGGAGCACAACACACACAAACACAAACAGACCAAATGCAAATTTGTTCTACAATTTATGCGCTTATACCCTTAATACGGCGATGCCGTTTACGGTACTTTGACTAACTGATGCAGACAGTTAGGTAGGGACAAATTGTTTAGGTCAGCGCAGGGCCTAAATCAAGATTTTGACAGGACCGGAGCCTAGTAGGTCACGGTTGGTGCTAACGGCTCGGCTGTCAGTCTGTTATTTAGCTCTCCTGGGGTGTCTCTGTAGGCTCTGTCTCTGGTGACCTGGAAGGCACAGTTCACACAGAACAGAGAGAAGTAACAGAAGAATAGCAAGAAAAACTTAAGGTGAGATTAAACAAAAGGAATTACTGGATCTGTTAAGATAGAGTAAACAATAGTACAGAAATGGTTACGGGGACTAAGAGGGCTTGAGCCGACTATGTGTGGTTTTCTGAGATAAAGGGGTGGACACTTCTTAAATGTCACGGGAGAATATCTAATATTCTTGTGGTTTATACTAAGTGGATGTCTTTGCTTTACCTTAATTTAGCTTGTCTGGGGTGACCTGAAATCACACTAGCGGGAGCCAGCGTCGAGGACAATCTTTCCGTCGCTCCAAGCACTTAACCGAGATGTCCACGGCCTCTCCTGTGCCTCAACCACCATGCGCCCTCTCAAACAACATAGACTTTAACACAACTGGCACGCCCAGGAGGTCACCTGCTTACGACACTGCAAAGGGGACTTTTCCCCAGAACCCTCTTTCGAGTGGCCCCCTATTAGGCCCCGGTTTGTGTACTAGGTCCGAAATTGCCTTGTGTCTTATCGCGTGGTGAGCCTCCCCTTTTTGGGAGCGCCAAATTGCTGATGTCTTATTGCGTGCCGCACCAATGGAGAGACAGGGAGGTCCGCGACTCACCCACAGCAAGCGTTGGTTACGCCGGTCAGACGACCCCGCCCACTGGACACCAACCAGATATGACGGTCAGATCACACCAGCGCAAGAGAAATCTACCTGTAGATAACAAATGTGATAGAGAAAGGTGACTCTAGAATTACTTCAAAGCTTACTTTGTCTAAAACAAAATTGAGTATCTGTATGTGTAGAAAATACAAAACCTTGTTACCTAATGGGAGAGAGAGAAGCAGAGAGGGAATTGTGACACTGTTAGTTGTCAGAATAACCTACGGAGAAGGGTCAGTGAGTAAGGCAGGATAAACACAGGAGTAAGTAGGCTGTAGTGGCGGTTTTGGGCCACAAGAGGGGGTACTTTCCAGTGGTTAGCCGGCTAGGGAAACAACTTAATTGAAATTGTAAGTCAACTGGTTTGAATTCAATTCAAATAAGCATAGACGGTGATGTTGAATAACACCTAAGATAGTGTGGGTACCGTCGTGATAGAAATATCACTTAAGAGACGGCAGGGTTGAGTGCGAAAAAGAGAGAGAGAAAAAAAAAATTAATAAAAAAAAAATTATATATTTTTTTTTTTTTGGAAGAGAAAAATTAATAAAAAAATTTTTTCTTAAAAAAAAAATTAAAAAAAAAAAAAAAAAAAAAAAATTTAATAAAAAAAAATTATTAATTAAATTTTTTTGGAAAGACGATTAATAAGAGTTATCAATTTATTAAAACAAATTATCAAACTCATTAATTTATCGAGAAGGAAAAAGGTAAAGAATTTAATAAGATTTATTGATTTATCTGAGGGACAATCAATAACCTTATCCGGACAGAAAACGAAATCAAGTAGAATTATTCGTAACCTAATTCATAAAGTGAAGTGAGAATTTAATTCAGTTTTACCTTCAAAGTTTTCTTTAGACCAATCTGAATGAGACTCTGAAAATTAACGGATGGATTACTTCTAATGCTAATCACGACTGCTGTAAGGTAATCAGTGACAGCCTTAGAACAACCCAACTGAAAATAGGCTGGAATCTCAAACAGAAATCGAGAATTACAAAGAGCTGACTCAGCGTTGAAGGCCACAAGGGGCGTTCCCCGTGAGTCACTTCCTGTGAAGAACTACAACTGACTTAGAAAGGAAAAATTCAGGAGAGAGTGACCTTATCTGGAGCGTCCACACGGTGGCGCTGTTACGCTCACGTCGAAGAAGAGGGTGTGGCGGTGATTTGAGACTGAGGCGCAAGGCTGCGCTCTAGTGTTCAGCAACAGAATCACAACCACACGCTTCAATTGTACCTTTTTAGGGCACGCGCAGAATCCTATATACTGCAAATAATTTAGATTCAGGCGGATTTACAGTGCTATGTTCCACGGGTTTAGTAAAGCAGATTTAATTCACTGCACTTACATAACAATACCAACAGGAATTGACGTCTGTGGTTTTAACTCTCAATACATTTATCATTTAGCACTTTAATGATTTAAAATGTTTTGGTTTAACGTTTGGTTAGCTCAGCCAAAGTTGAAACCAGGAGTTTTCGTTAATCTAACGATTATATATATCAGGCCTTATAGGTTGAAAACAGGAGCATCGCTGCATTCAATTCCTCTATCGCACTGCTCAAAAGATTCTCGTTTTGAAAACAGGCTGATCAAAGAAAATATCTTAACATGTAAACGTCTTTACAGAGGTAATATCTCTTTTGTTGCGAACTACAGTTTACATTCAATACTTTAACCGTGAATATCAGTATTACGAACTGTAATTCATTTTAGCAATTACAACGATTACACGCTTAGGTGAATTTAGCAGTTTGTAATGTGCTCAGCTGAAACTTGGCTTTCAGCTTGCAACATGCGCGGCGCGCGGCGCGCTCGCGTTTCTTAATAAAACACAGCAAAAAACACAATATTGCCACTGCATTAATTGCTCACACAACAAAGCTTAAA
>JAZAVI010001092.1:0-15000 GCA_036326025.1 Chrosomus eos | reverse complement strand
AACAAGAATTATGATGTTTGATTATGAGTCCACTGAGCATTGTTCTGTGTGAGTTGTTTTCTGCAGAATGTGCAGAATTAATGTAGTTTGATATGTAAAGTGTAAAAGTCTTTCTGGTCTCTGAATGAAAGCGTGGTCTGTTAAATAACTCTGTCCTGTTTAGCAGTGGTGATGCTGAGGGAGGTCAAAGGTGGTCAGGCCTGTTTGACCATTTGTGAGGAGATTTGTCTTGGTTAAGAATGAACAGTGACAAGTTCTTCCTGCTTTGGCTTATCCCTTTATGGCCTGCGGAGCCCTAAAAGTCCTTTCTGAGGGGGTTTTGGAGACAGTTTGGAGCCAGTTTTGTGACGTTGGAATGTGTTCAGATCTGGATTGCTGAATCACATTTGAATGAATCCCATGAAAGATTAGAAAGATTAATTTGTGTTTGGTTCAACCGTAAATTCTCTACATATTTCCCCCCTTCGATCAATGATGGGTTGATGAGAGAAGACATCATTGAACGCTGGAGAAACAGAAGAAGCAAACACACACAGCAAACAACAAGGCAAACACCTCCATGACTGGTCCCTTTACTGGTGCAGGGCATTAGATTATCTAGGCCTAAACAGGTTCACTCTCTCAAAATAGTCAATCATGTGGAAAAAGTTTAGTTCAATTTTAGGACCGTTATTCTAGTTTGTTTTAAAACGGTGATTGATCAACTTTGTGACTAAATTTGATTTGTTTGTTTTATTCTCTTCTAAATTGTTCTAGGTTTAGACCAATTTACCTTTCAAATTTTGATTCGAATGATGCAGAGAGTTCTCTAGGCTAACATTCGTTTCAAGGTGACTTGCAAACATCAGGCGTGGTGCGTCAATCCTTATATGGTAACTTTGACCCTTAGGGGGTAACAGGGATTTTACCTAATAAAAAAAGAAGAAAGGGAAGAGGTAAAACAAAACAAAGCAGTTGAGTGACTCCTGTATGGCTACTGTTGTGCAGTGTCAGGTGTCACAATGTAATGAGAGGGTTACACTTGTTGGGTGTATTGCTACATGTTTCCTATGGAAAGGATAGCTAAGTCAGTGTTGCGATTTCAGTGTCTACCTGTGGGAAGAACATGTTTGTTGAATGTTTTTCATGGTAGCTGTGTTTAACTTGTGTATGTTAGTGGTACAGTGTAGTGTAGTGCAGGTACTGCATGTATACTGTATGTTTGTCAGATCTGTCTCAGTCTGTTTTGCTCCCCCCTTTTGCTTGATGGTTAAGCTTTGATGGGCTTGTTGCATCTTTGCCTTGGAAAGGGATCTTCTGTGATCTGCTGGGGGTCAGTCCAGTAAGGCAGGAAGTTCTCTGGCAGACATTGGGAGATGGTTTGGCATGGATGCGTGAAGCTGTAGTGCAAAACGTGGTCTCCTTTGTTGCCTTCCTCTTGTGATGCCTTCTGGTTGTGACAGACTTTCTGACCTTCTGTGCTTACTGTCGTTGCTGTAGCACACACATGGTTCTTGAGTTTGGAGCTTGTGGTGTGATGGGTAACCCGGATGGTGTTTTCTGGTACCTCGGGGTGTTTGTCAGTGGTTGACTGTGAGAGACCACTTTGTTCTGGGTTGTTGTTGAACAGGTGGTTGTCTCAGGAAGGTGTACAAGGTGATCACTGGTCTTCTGTGTTCAGCTTGTCTTTGATGAGCACGTGCAGTTGCCTCCGTAGTTGCTCCATGTCTTCTGCGGGGAGACTGTCGTGTTCTTGGGCACACTCAGTGGGGTGTTTGGCTGAGTGGTGCGGAGGTGGGTTTCGTTGTCGCTTACCCACATAGAATGCTTTTGGATGCACTCGTTGATTCCAGTTGTTTCCTTCTGGTGGGTCCCATGACTTTTCCATGTGGTTGGAGTGGTAGCTGTCATCGGCATGGGAGTCACGTTCTCTGTGCTCCTTACGAAGGACTGTGGTGTTGTCATGCCACTGGGTGTCTTCCAGTGCAAGGCTTGTGTCTTGGCTGATGGAGTTTGACACTGTGGATGTTTTCAAACCTCTCTTGGAGGACATCTTTTGTTTGATGTAGGCCTTGTGTGTCAGGTCACGTAGCTGCTGAATTGTCATTGTGCCTGGGCAGGCCATGATGCCAAGATGATGACTCAAACCAGGGTGCAGGTTTCTCAGGAAGAGGGTTTTGAAGTTCACATCCTCTTCAAGTTCAGGTTTGTTATGTCCACCTAAATAGGCTTGTCGAAAGCGACGGTAATAGGCTTGGGGAGTCTCTTGACGACATTGTTTGGTTTCCAAGGCGATTAACACACCGTGTTCTGACTCTGGACCTGTGAATTCTTTAATCATTGTCTCACGTAGTAGCTGGTAGTTTGACATGACATTAGCAGGTTGTCGGTCTAGGAAGCTTCGTACATCTGGACTGGATGTGGATCTGAGGAGGTAGAACCTGTCTCTGTCAGTCATATGGGGTCTCACCTCGAGGTGGAAGTCGATATCTCGGAGGTAGGCCTGGATGTCGGGACCCTCTGTGGAGTTCGGGTTGAACTGAGTGATATTCTTAACCAGCTGGTTGAGATCTTTAACGGTCATCCCATGTGCAGCTTGGGCATCTGCCTGGATGAGCTCTCTTCGTTTGTTGGCAGTGAACAGTTCTGTGGTGAAGGCCGGTGACGTTTTGGGTTGTGGCCATTCACTTCTTTCACTGTATGCCAGTTCTTGGATGGAGGACTCTGTTCTGCTCAGCAGGGGTGATGCTGAGGGAGGTCTCTCCCTTCTTGGCTCTGGTTTCTGTTGGAAAATGTACTGGAGTTCATCTCTGACCGCGTAGAGCTCGTCGTTGGCGGCGTCTCGCTGTTGGATCAGATGGTCCATTTCAACGCTGCACCTTTGCAGGTGGTCTTCCAGAGCAGTGATTTTAGAGTTCTTACTTTCAATGTCAGCTTTGGCTTTCTCTAGCTGATGTTCAACAGCCTGGAGTTGGTTCACCAGGTGTTTCTGGACAGTCTTTGACTCTTGTTTGTCACATTCAGTGACTGCAAGGGCTTCTTGGAGCTTGTCAACTTGTGTCTTTGTTTCTTGCTCCGCTTCGTCAGACACTTTGAGTTTGTCTTGAGCTTTACCTTTGAGCTGGTCTTTGCAGTGTTGAGTGTGCATCAGCTCTCGCAGGAACTCGGTGGTCTTGGAGTCATCCTGGCCTTTCACTTCCAGCTTGTCTATGCGGTTCTGGGCACGTGTCAGCTCCTCCTGTAGGTGGGTGACGTGCTGGTGGCTTAGGTTTAGCTGGGCTGTGAAGGCACTACTTAAGGAACAGGTTATCTTGGTTAGTTCCACGTGGTTTTGGTTCTGGCTTGAATCATGTGTCAGGAATCTTCTCAGAATTATGATTATTATTAAAAATAATAACAGTTCAATTGTCTTTGGTGTGAGGCAGTCTGTAATGCCTCTGAGCCAGGCGTCCACGTCTTCCCGTTGGGCAGTGGGGTTTGTCGTCCACGACATGTTGGCACGCTTGGTGAAGAGACTGACACAGATCTGTGTGTATAAGCCTATATGTGGTTGAACGGCTAAGTGTCGTTTCAGTAATTGTACACCAATAGTGAAGTGTCGTGATGACTAAGTGTTGGTCTAAGGGTACACAGTGAGGCTAGTGATGCGAAGATCTCGTCACTCAACTGGGTAAATGAAAGAGAGAGAAAAAGGTTAAAACAAATCTCAAATGGAAAGAAACTTTTCTTTTCAATGGGAGAAATATTTTTATAAATATTTTCTATCAATGAAAAGCTGGTTTCAACTCGTGGTGTGAGGACTTAGTCGCTCAACTGAGTAAGGGAAAAAGAGAGAAAAGTTAACAACCAATTTCAATGAGGGAAAAAACAAAAAGAAAATTATTAACTAGGGGAAGTATTAATTTCTCATAAATGTTTTTTTTATCAATGAAAATCTGTTCCGGAAAGGTAAACAATATTATTGCTTATGTTTGCGATGAAAAATACAACAATAATAATGCTGATACCTCTTTTCTGAGTTTGACAGGATTGACACACACACCTTCAGTTCGACCGCTTACAGCAGGGATTACAGCAGGGATGCTTTGAAGGCGGAGTTTGCTCGGCACTTGTCTCTGTTACTTAACCTTGGATAAGATGTCAAAGTTTAAATTGCGTTACAAATGCAGGGAGAGTATGAAGAACACAAGAGGGTTTGATTAAAAATCAAATATCTAATAATCTGTTTGTTGGGACAGATTATATTTGTCTCTTTTAGAGTCGATTGGTGGTTCTTCCAGGTTTGTTCCTACAAATGTGAAGAATAAGATGGAATAAAGCAGGACAGAACAGGAAAGACGTGATGAGGAAGAAATGAAGCAAGGAGGTTGGATCCCGCTACCTTTACGTCTACCACGAGTATAGAATTGATAGTTGAGGAACAACTAAACACACAAATAAACTTTCGTAAAAGACGATTGTCTCTGGTTTATTTGAAACTCGTATGGAGATGGTAATGTCACCTATTGAAGCGTCCCGAAAATTAATTAATCAGAACAAATATAGTGGTTAAGTTTATAACCAACAGGACGAAAGGATAAAACGCAATGACAATAATGAGCAAATCTGAGTCTTAACACTATTTTTGTAATAGTAATAACAACTTTCAAATTTTAACTTTCAGAGTTCAAGACTTATTCACCTAAAGTGATTAGATCTCAACGAGAAATTTAGAAATTATGAAAATTATGAAATTAGAATTATTAAAAATAAATCTAGAAATCATTACAAATGACCTGTCTAGAAAAATAGAATTTCAATTTTATTTTAACATTTCCTTGTTCTTCAAAACATATTCTAAATTTGACAATTAATAATCATAAACCAGCATTTTCTTTTTCAAGTAAAATGCAGGTAAAGTAATTAATAATTGTAAACCAATATTACCCTTTCTTTAAAATCAAATTCAAAATTGACAATTAATAATAGTTAACCAGCATTTTCTTTTTCAAGTAACATGCAGGTAAAGTAATTAATAATTGTAAACCAATATTTCCTTTTCCAGTAAAATATAGGTAAAGTAAAAGAGAGAGGTAAAAGGAAAAGAAGACAGGATCAACAGGTGTAAAAGTCGAGGTGTCTAAACGGTTAAATCACTTTAACGTTTTTTCCAACAGACACTGTAGTATTGGCTAGTATTGATAACAGTAACTGATGCTAAAGGCTTTAGCACAGGCCTCCGTGCAAGGCTACTGCCTAGCTTAGCGCTTGTTTACACCGAGGGTTGGGTCAAAGTTCACCCGGAAGCGTTGGCTAAGACTTCCGTGTCACGATCGTAACTATAGCGACCAAGCGAACACTAGTGGGCGAACCGGGAATTGCAGACAGTTGGAAAACAGTTTGTTAGAGTTCCATGCAATATGGGAGCATTTCAACCATGTCCACAGAACATGCATGTACAGTAACAATCGATCCTATTACGGGAAATGTCGGCGCATTTCACACTGTTCGAATAAGATACACCACTCGTAGCTGGTTTTACGACGTGGGGCTTCACTCAGTTTGTCAAGAGTGATATTAACTTTAAGCAAGCGACAGCTTTGCGTTATAATATATGTAATTAGGACGACCTCGGCGGATCGTCGCTGTGCAAGTTTATCTAGGCACATAAAACAATAACTGTTGGTTCAGTTTCAATGGCAAGCTTTACTTGATAACGAATTTAAATAACCACTATTCAAATTACACTCGGACATGCGCAATGTTAGACGAGAATTATTTGAACGGACACAAACAGATAAGATTAGTTAAGCCTCGCTGTTTATCACGGGGATCAGTGGGACACGCACTGAACCAGATAAATAAATATAAGGCTTATGACTAACTTAGATGAGGAACACGCTCATCGCTCTGTGAGGAGAATATTAGTCCTTATAACGTTAGGGTTATTTTAATTACTGCAGTTTGATTTCGTTCAGTTCTCTAACTGATATAAACACACACACACAACGTTACAGCTTTCCTGAAAGACTCTGGAACACGCAGAAATCGAACAGCTCTAACGAGGTATTTCTGGAAATGAGGAACACGCTCAATTCTTACCTTATCGTAGTGCGAGGTTTCATATCTTATTTACTGCAGTTAACAAGAGAGCAAATAGGGCGGCAGACTAGACTTTTCAGCTTTCTCTGGGAGCTTCACTCACAGACAACAACAGCAGCAGCAGCATTCATTCAAACGGGGCGCGCGCTGCGCGCGTCACACACAGACTCTCAGAGGTCCGGATCTTGCATCCGAAACAAAATGAAAAGATAAATCTTGATAATATGCTTACACTTTAGATTGAACTGCCCGCATTCTCCACCAAATAATGTAGCGAACCTACATAATAATAATATACATAAAATGTATTTAAGGGGGCCGGAAGGCCAATTTAGCTCAAAGGGAAATGATTCATCGGTTTGCAATGAATCATTGACCGAATCACTATGGAACCGAGCAAATGACTCGTTTAGAGTTCATTTGAACGGGCCGTAATTTAAACCTTGGCAACAGATATAAATATCCAATCTATAGTGAAACACTATGTATTAGCAAGGTAACTAGATCGGCAGTACAAGACATTAAATGTGTAAGCACACAACACAAGACATATCTTTTCAAATATAAACAAGACTTTATTGATTATTCTAAACACATAAAACTAAGGTCTAAACAATCACACACACATTCATACAAGGCGCAAAGGAAGAGAGAGAAAGAGTGAGTTTTCAGAGTGAGATGCACTTTGTAAGACATAAACCTGAACGAACCACCAAGCATTAATTTAAACCTTCGTTTCTTAGACAGGTTATTACATGTACATTAAAAAGCACCAGGTCAGTTACAGTCTGGAGTACTTGCTTGTCTTTGCGTTGCTTAGGCCAGGGAATTCCCTATTTGAGGTGCTTCGTCAGAGGGGTTTCCCGGCTGCGTGGCTGGTTGTCTTTGGAGTGCCTGGCTGGAGTTTCTGAACCGCCGGTCACGTGATGTGTTGGCGGATGGATGAACAAGAGTCTTTACAGTTCGAAGTGCGTTGCAGGAGAGACGTGCAAACGAACTTTACAGCAAAACTTAACTTAGAACGAGACTTTTAACGAGAAAATAAAATAAAGGAAGGAATGAAAGTAAGAGATGAGATGGCTTGAATGAAGCTGTTTAAACTCCGATCTTGATGGATTTGTCTGCTGGCCTGGTCTAACTTGGTCTGGTCGATGTAAAAGCGTACGAACATGAACACTCTCTTGCTGTTTGATCATAGAGAGAGGCACAAACTTAATTTAACACAGAACCGACTCAAAACCGAACTGAACCGAACCGAAACTGAACTGCTCTCTGAACCGAACTGAACTGAACTGCCTTGTTCGGGTCTTTAACTTAAAGTTAGTCCAACCTCTTTTGGAGAATTCTGGCCAATTGGACAAGGGCATCCTCTTAGGAGGTGGACCTCGTTTCTTCTTATCATAAATCAGGCGGTATCTATGATCTGCTTGCTCTCCAACACTAAGCAGAGAGAACAAGAGATCACAGTTTAACATTATAGATTATTATAATCATACAAAGCATTTTACACAGATTTCACTCAAGCCATCTTAAGAATTAAGGGCATACGATTATTTCGATTGGAAGCACGATACTCGTTCATTCATACACACAGTTATAATCATCATTACATGATTTATATGGAACCTAAGCATAATACAAACATGAATTGTAGGAAAACAAGAATTATGATGTTTGATTATGAGTCCACTGAGCATTGTTCTGTGTGAGTTGTTTTTCTGCAGAATGTGCAGAATTAATGTAGTTTGATATGTAAAGTGTAAAAGTCTTTCTGGTCTCTGAATGAAAGCGTGGTCTGTTAAATAACTCTGTGCTGTTTAGCAGTGGTGATGCTGAGGGAGGTCAAAGGTGGTCAGGCCTGTTTGACCATTTGTGAGGAGATTTGTCTTGGTTAAGAATGAACAGTGACAAGTTCTTCCTGCTTTGGCTTATCCCTTTATGGCCTGCGGAGCCCTAAAAGTCCTTTCTGAGGGGGTTTTGGAGACAGTTTGGAGCCAGTTTTGTGACGTTGGAATGTGTTCAGATCTGGATTGCTGAATCACATTTGAATGAATCCCATGAAAGATTAGAAAGATTAATTTGTGTTTGGTTCAACCGTAAATTCTCTACACTTTTTAGGCTCCCTTCAAGGGGCACTCCCTAGATGAGCTTTTGAGGCTCACTGCTGCCAAAATGTTTTCACGGACGAGGCCCTGCGCACATTCCAGGCAAAAGCAGGTCCACCCGAGATTTAAAGTCGGATCGCTGGATTCAGAGTCCGGAGTGCTAACCATTACACCATGGAACCTTGGCGTGCGTCACCTTTTCCCACCGAGCAGCAGAGAGTTAAGTCATTCAACCTAGAAGCGCGATAGCAAGGAGCAAGTGAGGCCTTTGCTTTTTAAGGCCATGTTTCCCCAATTCCGACTGGGTTTGAGAGTGCCGATTTCACTGCCACATCAGCAGTTGCGCATCACCTCTGTTTTTTTCCCTCCCTTCCGAAACCTTAAAAAGGTTCCACCGAGATTTGAACTCGGATCGCTGGATTCAGAGTCCAGAGTGCTAACCATTACACCATGGAACCTTGGCGTGGGTCACCTTTTCCCACCGAGCAGCAGAGAGTTAAGTATTTCAACCTAGAAGCGCGATAGCAAGGAGCAAGTGAGGCCTTTGCTTTTTAAGGCCATGTTTCCCCAATTCCGACTGGGTTTGAGAGTGCCGATTTCACTGCCACATCAGCAGTTGCGCATCACCTCTGTTTTTTTCCCTCCCTTCCGAAACCTTAAAAAGGTTCCACCGAGATTTGAACTCGGATCGCTGGATTCAAAGCCCAGAGTGCTAACCATTACACCATGGAACCAACACACCCTGATAACTGGCCGTCTGAGAGGTAGATAGCGATGCGGCTAGGTGGAATCAGGTAGACAGGAGGTGGCGTTTGGTCACTGGAGCCCCTCGACCAAAAGGCTCCCTGCTCCTCTGCCGAAACCCGGGATTGAACCAGGGACCTTTAGATCTTCAGTCTAACGCTCTCCCAACTCCGCCAAAGCTGGGTAACAATAGTCTGTATAAGAAGGGGAAGAAGGGGGAGAAAAGGGAGGAAAAAAAGGTGAGAAATTCAGGAAATCATAGGTTCGAATCCACACGTCACATACATTTTTTTTTTTTTATTGATTGTTTCGTTTCTAAGTTTGATTTAGAAAGTAGTGTGTGTATTTGATTTTTATCGATTGTTTCATTTCTAAGTTTAATTTTTTCTTTTTGGAGCAAACCATTTGAATTCATTATAAAATTTCATCCATAATACTAAGATAGTCATTTTTGTTCAAGTGCCTTTAAGTTAATAATTTTCTATGGTAGTATGGGCAAAATAACCCCCTTATTACTGCATTCACACTATATTAATTTACTATTTCATTGAAAATGAACAGTGAAAAGGAACAGCTACTTGACACTGAATTTCATTTCATGCAATAAAACAAATAAATACAACACACCAGTTTTCATAGAGAAACAGATTTATTAACTATATACATATTAGAAAAATGTGGGAAAAGTACTGAATTCACCATATGGAACATAAGAACACAAACATAAAAATAAGTTTAAAACATATATATATATATATATATATATATATATATATATATATATATAAAATACTTCCATATGTGGTATAGTGCAAGTATACATCCTTATACATACTCACACATTTTTGTATTTTACATAATATTGTTTTCATAATAATAATAATAAAAATACAAGATAAAAAAGTGCACAGTATAATACTTTCAAATTAAATATGGCTGAAAGATAAAACAATGGAGCAGAGCCAACCAAAAGAGCAAAATGAATGAATCACACAGGCACATGAGTGTTATTTTCTTATATTTTGTAACCACTGCTCCTTAGTGATTGTTTCTTTATTTGGGCAAAATATTTTGCCTTTGTACTGGCTATGGCCAGTTTCTTGTGTACGAAACTGGCCACACTTTCTGCACGTATTTGCCTTTACAGTACGATTGTACGACCGTTTGGTTGGGGTGGCTGTGTCATTTGCAGAGGGATCAGAGGAAATTGCTCCAGGGTTACTGGTTAACAGTACCATCTGAGACACAACAGGGGCAGTCGTGTCAGGAACCAATGGGTGCGGTGCTGTCGGCCTGGGATAAATTGTCCTTAGCTGGCTGAACGTGGCTGAACGCTGAGGGTATAAGGCTGATGGCTCAAATGTAGATGCTGTGGCAGATGTACAGGCAGCTGAGGGCTGGATCTTCCTAAATTTTGTCTTTGCCTGCCCAGCTGTGTTTGGTGGCATCTGGTAGTTATGTACCTGGTGGCTATATTGTGGAGGCACAACAGGCTGTACACGTGCTGGAGGCAGAGCATCCAATGCCACTGGACGTGCCTCAGGAAGCTCCAGCCCTTGCAACAGCACTGAGACCTCCTGACCCTTTAAACGTTCATTGTGCCACGTTGTAAGGGTCCTCTGATTTACCTCAACTAGCTGGAGGGTTGTTTCGCTCATCACCGTTCCATTGCTCAGTATTAGCTGCCGAATTCTTCTGTAATCTTGAAGAATGAGATCCCATCTAGACAGAGATTGTTTCCTCTGTTTTTTGGGGCTTCGGTGGATGCTACACAACCTTATGAAAATCATTTCAACAAGGCGACAACAATTAGGCCACTGTGCTGGAGAGCCGCTAGAACCCAAAACACATCTCTTTGTGCTGTCGACACCAGGAGTGAAGACAGCTTTCTTTTTAGGGGACCTAAAACGTCCTGTAAGTAGCCTGTCTTGATGACGAGCTGCATACATCACCCTGTCTTTGTCAAATTGGTCCAGGTTCTGCCACAAACCCACAATTGTCGCAACTTGTTGGTTGGTAAGTGTGAGGTTTGCCTGTGTGCGCAGCTCCACCAGACACTCCGCCAACTCATCCACCCGGTCCATTCCAGGAATGCAGTGATCGTCAACAGCCTGGAAAAATATAAGTGTTGGTTAGATAATTACATGCTGTTAAGTGAGTTTGTGGATTTGTTGCTTAAGGGCGGATTGAGAAACAATTGGTATAGAAAAGGAAATTTTACCATTGCTGAGGGCACTGGTGCAGCGGAAGGAGTCTGGACACTGGGCACTGGTGGAGCCTGGAAGCAGGGCAGTGGTGCAGTGGAAGGTGTCTGGACACTGGGCACTGGTGGAGTCTGGAAGCAGGGCAGTGGTGCAGCTGATGAAGCCCGGCAACTGGGCACTGGTGGAGCCTGGAAACAGGGCAGTGGTGCAGCGGAAGGTGTCTGGACACTGGGCACTGGTGGAGTCTGGAAGCAGGGCAGTGGTGCAGCTGATGAAGCCCGGCAACTGGGCACTGATGGAGCCTGGAAACAGGGCAGTGGTGCAGCTGATGGAGCCTGGAAGCAGGGCAGTGGTGCAGCTGATGGAGCCTGGAAGCAGGGCAGTGGTGCAGCTGATGGAGCCTGGAAGCAGGGCAGTGGTGCAGTGGAAGGTGTCTGGACACTGGGCACTGGTGGAGCCTGGAAGCAGGGCAGTGGTGCAGTGGAAGGAGTCTGGACACTGGGCACTGGTGGAGCCTGTAAGCAGGGCAGTGGTGCAGTGGAAGGAGTCTGGACACTGGGCACTGGTGGAGCCTGGAAGCAGGGCAGTGGTGCAGCTGATGGAGCCTGGAAGCAGGGCAGTGGTGCAGCGGAAGGAGAATGGACACTGGGCAGTGGTGCAGCGGGTGGGACTGGTGGACCTATTAGGAATGAGTCATCTAATCCCAGAAGATTTGTCACTGTGGCTTCCTCTCCTAACAAATCAATGAAACCCTCATCCTCTTCCCCTTGCTCCTCCACATCTATCTCCTCCAGCAACTGAGAGGTCCTATCAGAGGTAGGGCACATGTCCTCCAGGGGCTGACTATTCTGCCTCAACAAATATTGCACTCCAATGAGCTCACCTGAGGAAATATTTGGAACAGGAAACAAAGGAAAATAATCCTTTGGATTAAAATGCAGTAAATATTTTTGTTGTCAGCTTGTGCATGAACAAAAAATATGTAATTCAGAGGGCATTATAAAAAGACAGAGTTACTCTAATTTATTTTCTGCCCTGACACCTAGGACAAAGAATCCAGTGTACAAAAATTCTAGTAATATTCTTTTTCTCTGATCTGTCAAAAATTACATTATTTTTGTCCAGAAGCATTGTAATTTTACCAAAAACATTGTGAACTGCATTTATCAAAATATATTTACCTGTGTATACTGCAGGTGGAGTGAAGCTAGGGACCAATTTCCTTCCATACAGCTTATTGTAGTTCTCATTGACAGAGTAAACCAGCTCCCCTGTGTAAGTACGCAGGGTTGAACTTCCACCTGCAACAGCAGCTGCAGCCCGGTCCTGATTCCAGCGTAACAAACCTTCCAGGAGGTAAATCTGGAAGTTCAGGCTGTTGGCGCTGTTACCTAGAAAAGGAAATAGAAACCCAAACATTGTTTTGAGAAACTGCAAAAGAGAAAATATTATCTGTTAACTGCAAATATCTAAATCAACAGGAATTAGTGGCAAGATGTGGTATATTCTGTCATGACAAACCTGGAATAAATCTGTTTAGGTGGCAGTGAAATGATTCCAGGGATGTGGAGCCTCTGGCACACCGGTACGTTTTAAGAACCATCCCACCCTTGTTTATGGTTCCTGTTTCCGTGTAGAGGGGCACATCTGGAGGGTCCTGGATACAGGTGACGTGCCGTCTCTGGACATGCCAGATGTGTTGCATCCTCACACTGTCAAGGAGAGGAACACCAAGGGCGTCATTCCCCTTGCCACCCATGAGCTCTCTGATGAGCATATCAAGGAGGCGGATAGTGGTTTCCTCTCCTCGTGTTCTCCTTCTGCAGTGTTGGGCAAGCTCATCTTTGCTTATATGACGGTCAAGCTCTGCCGCCGTCATTGCAGGCCAGCCCTGTTGGGTGAGTTGCTCCCTCTTGGCCCTTTTCAGCAGAGTGAGATCCCCTGCGTCCCACTCAAAAATACAGGATGACAACCTAGACATAAAAGTAGGGTACAACTGGTGGGCATCAGTGGTGCACCCTACTGCCAGACGTCGCATAAAATGCCAAATGTCTAGGCGGACGATGACATCGGGCCAGCCGCTGAACCGCCTCTTCAGTTTAGTCTCTCCCACTTCCTTGCAACAGTCACAGTCCACATACAGGATAGTGGGAGGATCAACACCAGCTCTCTGGTACCTCTCCATGAGCCCTGCAGCCATGAGGTCTAACCCAGCCCCTTCATTCGCAGTCAGGACACTCATCAGCACCTGACCTACCTCATTGCCTACTGAGGTAAGCCACTGTGCTGTGCCTTTCGCAGGCCCACTCAACTTCTTGGTGATCTAAAAGAAACAATAAACATAGCAAAAAATACAACATACATCCAAATCAGTAACATTGAAAAATAAAGCTATTTTGGTCTAACAATTCATTATAGAAAGGAGTACAGTCATTAAAGCAGCTCCTCTAACCTTCTTAGTTGAATCCATTTTTAAAATTGATCCATACGTGGATGTGATGCTGGCCTTGATGTGATCGAGCCTGTTGAGGATGTCCTGACTGTATACAGTGAGGAGCCATTTGTAGCTGGGTACTGGAGCAAGTGGTGGTGGTTCCTGGAAGTGTATTGGATGCAGGCTAGGCTTATCCAAAAAGGCCACACACTCTGATGTGTACCGAGCAACACGTTTTAACCACTCCTCACTGTGGTTCTCCCTCAGCTGTCCGATGATCCTCACTGGGCCATTCCCCATGCCCCTCTCACGCAACAAGCGAAGAACTCGAATGTCACAGGCATACCTTGGAAAAAAGTATTTATTGAAGTATCTTATTATCAGACATCTAATTATTGTAATAATTATTTAGCAAAAAAGGTAGCATATGAGTGAACATGACTGCAAAATATTTACTTGCGTGTAAGGATGATCCTGAATTCAGATCGATGGGCCAGGTCCAACTGTTGCAGCACAGCATGACTCCAGGACAGGTAGCTGGTTCTACACCTGGTACAAATCAGGGTCTCTGTCACCAGGTTGTAGTATCTGTCAATATCTAACACCTGTCGTACTCTCCTGTGCAGACCACCACCACACAACTGATGCCTGACACAGGCAGGGTTAGTACACTGGAGCTGCACCTTCCATAGTCTATATGGCATCCAGAGCAAGAGCCGCTGTGAAAAAAATCTATCAGGTGCTGGAGCTTGGTGGTACAACAGGGCTGGTGGTGGGGATTGATACCACAACTGCAGGTTTTCACGCAGCTCCAGCTTACCCTTTGCACCAACCCTAAAAAGTGCTTCCGATACCCACTTCTGGTCCTGCTGTGGCATTGTCTGTGGCCACAGTAGTGGGAGATCCACAGTGTCTTCTGGCTGAGGTGAGACCTGCTGATATGATCAAAAACACTGCTTTAAATAAAAGCTAAGAGAGCATTAAATGTCAAAGGCATGTTTATATTTTGAATGACATCTTACTGGGCTCCTCACAACAGCAATCTCAGAATTAATCAATGGTGTTGCTGTTTCTTTGGTGCGTTGTGATCTCTGAGCAACAGGAAGGAAGAAGGAAGAGGAGGACTTGATGACAGGCCGATGAGGTTTGGGGGATGGAGGAGGACGAGGATCAGAGGGTGGGCATGAAGCTGCGGCTAAACTGGATTGCTCTAATGTCTGTGGAGTCAAACGTTACGTTTAATATATTAAGGGGATTGCATTTTTTATTAAATAAAAGTATGTAGTGACAAAGTGATGATGTCATTATAAAGTCATGATGTCTTTTATATTAACCTGAGAGGTTTTCCTCTGGATGCTCAAATTGGGTTTTGCTGCTGCCACATGTGAGCCTCCAAATCTTGACTTTTCAAACTAAAAAGTTTTGTCATAGTCAGTGATAACAAAACCTGCAA
>JAZAVI010001091.1:0-29291 GCA_036326025.1 Chrosomus eos | reverse complement strand
TCAGGGTTAACAAGCGTTTAGCAGTGACTGAGGGTTAGCAAGCGTTTAGGTTAACAAGCGTTTAGCAGTGACTGAGGGTTAACAAGCGTTTAGCAGTGACTGAGGGTTAGCAAGCGTTTAGCAGTGACTGAGGGTTAGGAGCGTTTAGCAGTGACTGAGGGTTAGAAAACGTTTAGCAGTGACTGAGGGTTAGCAAGCGTTTAGCAGTGACTGAGGGTTAGCAAGCGTTTAGCAGTGACTGAGGGTTAGCAAGCGTTTAGCAGTGACTGAGGGTTACGCCCGTTTCACACATACTCCGTTTGCAGTGCGTATGCGTTGCATATTTTTTTCCGTACCCATGTTAACAGGTTATAGCTTTCACACAGCACGCGGATGTAGTCCGTCGATCCGTTGCAGTTGCGGTGCGTATACAGCAGTGCAGAGATCGTTTTCGCACCGAGTCTATTTTTGCTGTGCTGCAAACGCAGAATTAAAGTGACAGCGCACGGTTCGTGGTCAAAATGAACACAGATTGACCTGAAAATGTAGTAATTTCACCATAAATGCATTTAATTCAATAAAATGTAGTAATCTCACCATAAATGTATTTAATTAAATACTACTTTTCATCTTTTTACTTTAAGACCGGGGTTTTAAGCAAGGAAAACGACAATTTACCTCAACAAGGACATAATAATGAACAACACTCATTCGTGTAGGTGGAAAAAACAAGTTCTTTGTAACATACAAGATTTATTTTAAATCTTAATTTTTAATTTAAAATGTTTACGATTTTAATATAAGTACATGCACATATTTGATCACTTTCTTAAGCAACTTAATATATAGAAGTAATGCATGGAATTATAGGCGTTTAAATTGTGTTTAAACGTGCATACGTCCATTCAAGTTTGTATATGTGTGTTTGTGGTACAGCCGCGGATCAGTTACGCACTGCAAACGCAGCATATGTGAAAGCACTATAGCGTGTGCTGCTCCTGTACCGTATACGCACCGCAACACGCACCGCATACGCACTGCACACGGAGTATGTGTGAAACGGGCGTTAGCAAGCGTGAGGGTTAGCAAGCGTTTAGCAGTAACTGAGGGTTAGCAAACGTTTAGCAGTGACTGAGGGTTAGGAGCGTTTAGCAGTGACTGAGGGTTAGGAGCATTTAGCAGTGACTGAGGGTTGACAAACATTTAACAGTGACTGAGGGTTAGGAGCGTTTAGCAGTGACTGAGGGTTAACAAGCGTTTAGCAGTGACTGAGGGTTAACAAGCGTTTAGCAGTGACTGAGGGTTAGCAAGCGTTTAGCAGTGACTGAGGGTTAGCAAGGGTTTAGCAGTATTATTATGGTTGATTCAAGCGCTGAGCTCAGTGTGACAGAGATGTGCATTTGAGGAACTTCTGGATCGCCGGCTCTGCAAGCGTTTAGTGACTCAGGGTTAGCAAGCGTTTACCAGTGACTGAGGGTTAGCAAGCGTTTAGCTGTGACTGAGGGTTAGCAAGCGTTTAGCAGTGACGGAGGGTTAGCAAGCGTTTAGCAGTGACGGAGGGTTAGCAAGGGTTTAGCAGTAACTGAGGGTTAGCAAGCGTTTAGCAGTAACTGAGGGTTAGCAAACGTTTAGCAGTGACTGAGGGTTAGGAGCGTTTAGCAGTGACTAAGGGTTAGGAGCGTTTAGCAGTGACTGAGGGTTAGGAAACGTTTAGCAGTGACTGAGGGTTAGGAGCGTTTAGCAGTGACTGAGGGTTAGCAAGCGTTTAGCAGTGACTGAGGGTTAGCAAGCGTTTAGCAGTGACTGAGGCTTAGCAAGCGTTTAGCAGAGAGAGGGTTAGCAAGTGTTTAGCAGTGACTGAGGGTTAGGAGCGTTTAGCAGTGACTGAGGGTTAGCAAGCGTTTAGCAGTGACTGAGGGTTAGCAAGCGTTTAGCAGTAACTGAGGGTTAGGAGCATTTAGCAGTGACTGAGGGTTAGCAAGCGTTTAGCAGTGACTGAGGGTTAGGAGCGTTTAGCAGTGACTGAGGTTTAGCAAGCGTTTAGCAGTGACTGAGGGTTAGCAAGCATTTAGCAGTGACTGAGGGTTAGGAGCGTTTAGCAGTGACTGAGGTTTAGCAAGCGTTTAGCAGTGACTCAGAGTTAGCAAATGTTAGCAGTGACTGAGGGTTAGCAAGCGTTTAGCAGTGACTGAGGGTTAGCAAGCGTTTAGCAGTGACTGAGGGTTAGCAAGCGTTTAGCAGTGACTGAGGGTTAGCAAGCGTTTAGCAGTGACTGAGGGTTAGCAAGCGTTTAGCAGTGACCGGAGGGTTAGCAAGCGTTAAGCAGTGACTGAGGGTTAGGAGCGTTTAGCAGTGACTGAGGGTTAGCAAGCGTTTAGCAGTGACTGAGGGTTAGCAAGCGTTTAGCAGTGACTGAGGGTTAGCAAGCGTTTAGCAGTGACTGAGGTTTAGCAAGCGTTTAGCAGTGACTGAGAGTTAGCAAGCGTTTAGCAGTGACTGAGGGTTAACAAGCGTTTAGCAGTGACTGAGGGTTAGCAAGCGTTTAGCAGTGACTGAGGGTTAGGAGCGTTTAGCAGTGACCGAGGGTTAGCAAGCGTTTAGCAGTGACTGAGGGTTAACAAGCGTTTAGCAGTGACTGAGGGTTAACAAGCGTTTAGCAGTGACTGAGGGTTAACAAGCGTTTAGCAGTGACTGAGGGTAAACAAGCGTTTAGCAGTGACTGCAGTGACTGAGGGTTAACAAGCGTTTAGCAGTGACTGAGGGTTAACAAGCGTTTAGCAGTGACTGAGGGTTAGCAAGCGTTTAGCAGCGACTGAGGGTTAGCAAGCGTTTAGCAGTGACTGAGGGTTAGCAAGCGTTTAGCAGTGACCGAGGGTTAGCAAGCGTTTAGCAGTGACTGAGGGTTAGCAAGCGTTTAGCAGTGACTGAGGGTTAGCAAGCGTTTAGCAGTGACCGAGGGTTAGGAGCGTTTAGCAGTAACTGAGGGTTAGCAAGCGTTTAGCATTGACCGAGGGTTAGGAGCGTTTAGCAGTGACCGAGGGTTAGCAAGCGTTTAGCAGTGACTGAGGGTTAGGAGCGTTTAGCAGTGACTGAGGGTTAGCAAGCGTTTAGCAGTGATTGAGGGTTAGCAAGCGTTTAGCAGTGACTGAGGGTTAGCAAGCGTTTAGCAGTGACTGAGGTTTAGCAAGCGTTTAGCAGTGACTGAGAGTTAGCAAGCGTTTAGCAGTGACTGAGGGTTAACAAGCGTTTAGCAGTGACTGAGGGTTAGCAAGCGTTTAGCAGCGATTGAGGGTTAGCAAGCGTTTAGCAGTGACTGAGGGTTAGCAAGCGTTTAGCAGTGACCGAGGGTTAGCAAGCGTTTAGCAGTGACCGAGGGTTAGCAAGCGTTTAGCACTGGCTGAGGGTTAGGAGCGTTTAGCAGTGACTGAGGGTTAACAAGCGTTCAGCAGTGACTGAGGGTTAACAAGCGTTTAGCAGTGACTGAGGGTTAACAAGCGTTTAGAAGTGACTGAGGGTTAACAAGCGTTTAGCAGTGACTGAGGGTTAACAAGCGTTTAGCAGTGACTGAGGGTTAGCAAGCGTTTAGCAGTGACTGAGGGTTAGCAAGCGTTTAGCAGTGACTGAGGGTTAGCAAGCGTTTAGCAGTGACCGAGGGTTAGCAAGCGTTTAGCAGTGACCGAGGGTTAGCAAGCGTTTAGCAGTGACTGAGGGTTAGGAGCGTTTAGGAGTGACTGAGGGTTAACAAGCATTTAGCAGTGACTGAGGGTTAGCAAGCGTTTAGCAGTGACTGAGGGTTAACAAGCGTTTAGCAGTGACTGAGGGTTAACAAGCGTTTAGCAGTGACTGAGGGTGCGTTTAGCAGTGACTGAGGGTTAACAAGCGTTTAGCAGTGACTGAGGGTTAACAAGCGTTTAGCAGTGACTGAGGGTTAACAAGCGTTTAGCAGTGACTGAGGGTTAACAAGCGTTTAGCAGTGACTGAGGGTAAACAAGCGTTTAGCAGTGACGGCAGTGACTGAGGGTTAACAAGCGTTTAGCAGTGACTGAGGGTTAACAAGCGTTTAGCAGTGACTGAGGGTTAGCAAGCGTTTAGCAGTAACTGAGGGTTAGCAAGCGTTTAGCAGTGACTGAGGGTTAACAAGCGTTTAGCAGTGACTGAGGGTTAACAAGCGTTTAGCAGTGACTGAGGGTTAACAAGCGTTTAGCAGTGACTGAGGGTTAGCAAGCGTTTAGCAGTGACTGAGGGTTAGCAAGCGTTTAGCAGTGACCGAGGGTTAGCAAGCGTTTAGCAGTGACCGAGGGTTAGCAAGCGTTTAGCAGTGACTGAGGGTTAGGAGCGTTTAGCAGTGACTGAGGGTTAACAAGCGTTTAGCAGTGACTGAGGGTTAACAAGCGTTTAGCAGTGACTGAGGGTTAACAAGCGTTTAGCAGTGACTGAGGGTGCGTTTAGCAGTGACTGAGGGTGCGTTTAGCAGTGACTGAGGGTTAACAAGCGTTTAGCAGTGACTGAGAGTTAACAAGCGTTTAGCAGTGACTGAGGGTTAACAAGCGTTTAGCAGTGACTGAGGGTTAACAAGCGTTTAGGAGTGACTGAGGGTTAACAAGCGTTTAGCAGTGACTAAGGGTTAGCAAACGTTTAGCAGTGACTGAGGGTTAGGAGCGTTTAGCAGTGACTGAGGTTTAGCAAGCGTTTAGCAGTGACTGAGGGTTAGCAAGCGTTTAGCAGTGACTGAGGGTTAGCAAGCGTTTAGCAGTGACTGAGGTTTAGCAAGCGTTTAGCAGTAACTGAGGGTTAGCAAGCGTTTAGAAGTGACTGAGGGTTAGCAAGCGTTTAGCAGTAACTGAGGGTTAGCAAGCGTTTAGAAGTGACTGAGGGTTAGCAAGCGTTTAGCAGTGACTGAGGTTTAGCAAGCGTTTAGCAGTGACTGAGGGTTAAAAGCGTTTAGCAGTAACTGAGGGTTAGCAAGCGTTTAGAAGTGACTGAGGGTTAACAAGCGTTTAGCAGTGACTGAGGGTTAACAAGCGTTTAGCAGTGACCGAGGGTTAACAAGCGTTTAGCAGTGACTGAGGGTTAGGAGCGTTTAGCAGTGACTGAGGGTTAACAAGCGTTTAGCAGTGACTGAGGGTTAGGAGCGTTTAGCAGTGACTGAGGGTTAACAAGCGTTTAGCAGTGACTGAGGGTTAGGAGCGTTTAGCAGTGACTGAGGGTTAACAAGCGTTTAGCAGTGACTGAGGGTTAACAAGCGTTTAGCAGTGACTGAGGGTTAACAAGCGTTTAGCAGTGACTGAGGGTTAACAAGCGTTTAGCAGTGACTGAGGGTTAACAAGCGTTTAGCAGTGACTGAGGGTTAACAAGCGTTTAGCAGTGACTGAGGGTTAACAAGCGTTTAGCAGTGACTGAGGGTTAGCAAACGTTTAGCAGTGACTGAGGGTTAGGAGCGTTTAGCAGTGACTGAGGTTTAGCAAGCGTTTAGCAGTGACTGAGAGTTAGCAAGCGTTTAGCAGTGACTGAGGGTTAGCAAGCGTTTAGCAGTGACTGAGGGTTAGCAAGCGTTTAGCAGTGACTGAGGTTTAGCAAGCGTTTAGCAGTAACTGAGGGTTAGCAAGCGTTTAGAAGTGACTGAGGGTTAGCAAGCGTTTAGCAGTAACTGAGGGTTAGCAAGCGTTTAGAAGTGACTGAGGGTTAGCAAGCGTTTAGCAGTGACTGAGGTTTAGCAAGCGTTTAGCAGTGACTGAAGGTTAACAAGCATTTAGCAGTAACTGAGGGTTAGCAAGCGTTTAGAAGTGACTGAGGGTTAACAAGCGTTTAGCAGTGACTGAGGGTTAACAAGCGTTTAGCAGTGACCGAGGGTTAACAAGCGTTTAGCAGTGACTGAGGGTTAGGAGCGTTTAGCAGTGACTGAGGGTTAACAAGCGTTTAGCAGTGACTGAGGGTTAGCAAGCGTTTAGCAGTGACTGAGGGTTAGGAGCGTTTAGCAGTGACTGAGGGTTAACAAGCGTTTAGCAGTGACTGAGAGTTAGGAGCGTTTAGCAGTGACTGAGTGTTAACAAGCGTTTAGCAGTTACTGAGGGTTAGGAGCGTTTAGCAGTGACTGAGGGTTAACAAGCGTTTAGCAGTGACTAAGGCTTAGCAAGCGTTTAGCAGTGACTGAGGGTTAGCAAGCGTTTAGCAGTGACTAAGGGTTAGCAAGCGTTTAGCAGTAACTGAGGGTTAGCAAGCGTTTAGCAGTAGGATACGTACCAAAAACTTTTAAGCTGGCTATGATTAAACCGCTTGTTAAAAATAGCAAACTAATCCTAAAGAATTAGTCAATTACAGGCCGATCTCGAATCTGCCTTTTCTGTCAAAGATACTAGAAAAAGCAGAATCCTCACAACTGGGTTTCTTTTTAGAAAGAAATAATATCTGCGAGGATTTTCAGTCCGGATTTAGACCGTACCATAGTACTGAGACTGCTCTCATTAGAGTCACAAATGATTTGCTCATATCATCTGATCGTGGTTGTATCTCTCTATTAGTGTTACTCGATCTTAGTGCGGCATTTGATACTATCGACCACAACATTCTTTTAAATAGACTAGAAAATTATGTTGGCATTGGTGGAATTGCACTAGCATGGTTTAAATCATACTTATCTGACCGTTATCAGTTTGTAGCAGTTAATGAAGAGATGTCTTATCGATCACAAGTTCAGTATGGCGTACCACAAGGCTCAGTACTAGGACCGCTGCTGTTCACTCTGTACATGCTACCCTCACACACACACACACACACACACACTCCAGATCTGATGAAGGACCTGCGCCTGGAGAGAGAGAGAAGAGAGAGAGAGAGAGAGAGAGAGAGAGAGAGAGAGAGAAGAGAGAGGAAGAGAGAGAGAGAGAGAGAGAGAGAGAGAGAGAGAGAGAGGAGCCTGACACCCTTTCTCTCACAGCAGGGGAAATATGATTTCTATAACTGTTCTGTATTAGTTCTGAACTCTGAAGTCATTACAGGATCTTTTAGAAGCGCTTCGGGCCTTCTCGTGTTTCTCTGCGTTTCTGCAGGATTTGAGTCCAGCGCTCCTAACATCTGCTGTAGTTCAGAGGTCAGATGAGCAGAGAACCTGATCTGAGATCAGCCCAAACACAGCAGATCCTCCACACTGACACTCAATGCACAACATTCTCCTGTTAGGATTATGACTGTGTTTATAACGATCTGTACATAAAAACAATAGAAATCCACACATTGACCCAGTTTAGAGAGTGTGTGTAAGAGTGTGTGTGTATGTGAGAGATTATGTGTGTGTGTGTGTGTGTGTGTGTGTGTGTGTGTGTGTGTGTGTGTGTGTGTGTGTGTGTGTGTGTGTGTGTGTGTGTGTGTGTGTGTGTGTGTGTGTGTGTTGTGTGTGTGTGTGTGTGTGTCTTCAGTGCTGATGGATGTTGAAACGTGTGTTTGTATCTGGTTTTCTTCCTCCAGTAATGAGGCTCTCCTTCACTCTTCCTCGTTTCTCACTTCTCTCTCTTTCTCTCTCTCCTGCAGAATAAATTATGTATATGCAAATGTCAGTAACTATTGCCAAGAGAGCAATTTTCATTTTCATCCATCTTTTTTTGCCACTAGAAGATTTACTGTAAACTCAATTTACATTAAAGGTTTAATTTGATGACGGAGTGCTGGACATTTGTGAGTGTGTGTGTGTGTGTGTGTGTGTGTGTGTGTGTGTGTGTGTGTGTGTGTTTAAGCTGAATTCCTGTAGTTCATCAGTTCAGCACCAGTTCAGTTCAGGACCAGTTCAGCACCAGTCCAGTTCAAGTTCAGTTCAGCACCAGTTCAGGACCAGTTCGGTTCAGGACCAGTTCAGTTCAGCACCTGTTCAGGACCAGTTCAGTTCAGCACCTGTTCAGGACCAGTTCAATTCAGCACCAGTTCAGGACCAGTTCAGTTCAGTTCAGCACCAGTTCAGTTCAGTACCATTTCAGGAATAGTTCAGTTCAGGACCAGTTCAGGACCAGTTCAATTCAGGACCAGTTCAATTCAGCACCAGTTCAGCACCAGTTCAGTTCAGTACCAGATCAATTCAGGACCAGTTCAGGACCAGTTCAGGAACAGTTCAGTTCAGGACCAGTTCAGTTAAAGACCAGTTCAGGACCAGTTCAGCACCAGTTCAGTTCAGGACCAGTTCAGCACCAGTTACTGAATGCTTCTCATGATCATTTAAATCATTTTTGACTTTCTCAGTGCGAGTTCAATCTCATTTTTGGCCAATTTTTCCTGTAGAGAAAACTTGCTCAATAATTATGCACACCTGCTTTTTACTTCCAGCCTTCCTTAACAGTTATATATCACTTATAAATGAAAAATGTATGAATTATTAATTACTAAATAAAATGAATAGTAGTTATTAACATTGATGTGGTTTGGAATTGGTCAAATGTGCTTGGAAAAAAAAATCTGATCAGAATATCAATTTACACAATAATTATGCATGCACTGTAGAATACTGAAATGGACTACAGTAACTCATACAGTAACTGTCATGACAGATAGAATTGGGTGGATCCAAATGCAGCAATTGTATAGTCAGGGCAATCCAAATCATCGTCATCCATGCAAGCGTCATAATCCAAATAATCAGAATCGTAGTCATCCATGCCAGTGTCGAAATCCATTTTAATCACTACCCAGCCAACATTTGTATGCGGGGCCCATATGGGTATGAAATGGGCTGAAAAATGGGCCCCATGTAGGATTGTCCGCGGGTTACATAATGGCCCCATGTTAATTGCCCAGATGGATTTCATATAGGTTTGGACTTGGTACTAGGTGGGACCCAAGTGGGCAACATGCACAAGACCCATCTCGCTCCCAGTTTTTACCCAGTTGACATTAGTATGTGGGGCCCATGTGGGTTTGAAATGGGCTGAAAAATGGGCTATGTATGGGATTGTCCGCGGGTTACATAATGGCCCAATGTTAATTGCCCAGGTGGATTTCATATAGGATTGGACTTGGTACTAGGTGGGACCCAAGTGGGCAACATGTACAAGACCCATCTTGCTCCCAGCTTTAACCCAGTTGGTACTAGGTGGGACCCAAGTGGGCAACATGCACAAGACCCATCTTGCTCCCAGCTTTAACCCAGTTGGTACTAGGTGGGACCCAAGTGGGCAACATGCACAAGACCCATCTTGCTCCCAGTTTTAACCCAGTTGACATTTGTATGTGGGTCCCATGTGGGTTTGAAATGGGCTGAAAAATGGGCTCTGTATGGGATTGTCCGCGGGTTACATAATGGCCCCATGTTAATTGCCCAGGTGGATTTCATTTAGGTTTGGACTTGGTACTAGGTGGGACCCAAGTGAGCAACATGCACAAGACCCATCTCGCTCCCAGCTTTAACCCAGTTGACATTTGTATGTGGGGACCATGTGGGTTTGAAATGGGCTGAAAAATGGGCTCTGTATGGGATTATCCATGGGTTACATAATGGCCCCATGTTAATTGCCCAGGTGGATTTCATGTAGGATTGCACTTGGTACTAGGCGGGACCCAAGTGGGCAACATGCACAAGACCCATTTCGGTCCCAGCTGCTAATATTTGTATGTGAGGCCCATGTGGGTTTGAAATGGGCTCTGTATGGGATTGTCCACGGGTTCCATAATGGCCCCATGTTAACTGCCCACATGGATTTCATATAGGATGGCACTTATAAACAGGTGGGCCCCAACTGGGCTACATGCACAAGACCCATCTTGGTCCCAGCTTTAGTTTTTTTGGGGTACTACAAGGTTACTAAATGGGCTGAAATACGGGCAGTAAGTAGGTTGGTCCACGGGTTCCATGTTGGCCCCAGCAACTTACTCGTTTAGGTTCTATGCAGGATTTCACAGGGCTTTAAGTGGGGCCCAACTAAGAATCTCATGCATTTGGCCCAACTAGGGATCATCTGGGTTCCATCTAAATGAGTAGCAACACCACACAAACAATTTTTAAAGCATTAGAGCACACAGTGAGATTTAAATCTTTTCAAATTTCAATTTTATTGAAATTACCCATCATATTATGCTATATTCTGAAATTCCAGAGACAATATTTAAAGAAGCAGATTTATGTCAGATTAAAGAGTATCTTTTTAAAAGTTATATACCTAATTGGTAAATTACATATTTTGAACCTGTATTTGACCCAGTCTTTACTGAAATCTTTGAACAGGAAATAAATTGGAGCAGCAACTATACATTTATCAGTACAGCTTACACTGCAGACAGTCATTTGTGCATTCTAGACACTGTCCTCCTCCATCTCTTGTCCTGGACTTTTCTGAGAGTTCCCTCTCAGTTTCTTGCCAGTTGATCTGTGCAGTCTTCTTAAGAGCCTCTGCAAAACAAATTTGCATTTTTAGAGATTATGATTTTAAAGAAATCATGTTACTTACACATGTCACAATACCTTATGAAAGAATAACAACTTTTACTCAGGATAAAAAACAAAAACAGCAAAAAACTTCAATTGGAATTGGAATGGTATTGGAATGTCACTGGAAGGGCATTTGGGAAATCAATAGAGAATTACTGTTTATTTCTTCAGACTATTCCGATTTCATTTTGTATTAATAAAACCAGTTTATAAAGTATGGATATGCGATGTGTTTGAAAGCATCAATTCATTTAATGATACAAGTTAACCATTAAAACAATTTATAAACAAAAATAATAATAATAATAATACATTATTTGTCTCAAGACTTTGTCATTTTAATATTAGGTAGTTTCTCACAATCAGATTCTTAGTCCATGATAGAATGGGCTGACAAAATGTGCATAATAAAGTATTTGAATTATTTTTGATTGCTAATTTTTAACAATAATTGCAAATTTAATGAGTAAAATACCGTATATACCCGAATATAAGACGACCCCCATTTTCCAGACAATTTTTTGGGGTAAAAAGAGACACACACACACAAACACGCACGCACGCACACACAGACAGATAGATAGATAGAGAGGCGTGCGCGCTCTGGAGGGAGGCTGTCGCGCGCTCTTAAGAAGCACGTGAAGAGCGCGCGCTAGTGATGTTTCCTCGCGCGGACCCGCTTCACCTGTTTGTCTGAGGTACTTTTGAATAATCTTATACAAATATGCTAAACGTTTAAACTGGCCATTCGAAGTGGGTTTTGTAACTTAAAATACACAAATAAAGTAGCTCACCGAACTGCATGGCAAGAAATTTCTCCCTTTCCCCCCGTGATTTTGTCTATATCGCGAATATAAGACGACCCCCCATTTTTCAGCCTATTTTTAGGACAAAAACCTCGTCTTATATTCGGGTATATACGGTACTTGTTTCATTACTGGATGAATCAGCGTTTTTTAACGAATCTGTAGAATGAATAATTAAAAAATGACAAATAAATTTGTTTACCAGTCTCTTGTCATCTCCACCTGTTTGTGTAACAATGTGAAATCTTTAAGTGTCAAGTTTCTTGCAAGTTGATATACTCTATTTTGATTGCTACTGTAGACAGAGTTGATATCTGATCTATTTATCTCAGTACTTCTGTGATCATTTGAATTACGAGCTGATGTTGTTGTAATATTATATAAGAATATAATAAATTACTGTTGTGTCAATCTAAATTTATCTGTGAAGTGGTGCAGGACAACTTTGTCCAACTTTGTTTCGGACTCTCATCTGCAGATGCCTTGTTTTGGGCATCTGGCATCGGTTTTTTACTGCTGGATTAATATAAGCAGCACGGCAAAGCTTTGTGTACTCCTTGTTTCCTAGTAAGGACCTGAAATAGGTAAATATAATTCTGCTTTTTAAAACAACGGGGGATGGTTAGTTTGTGACAACAGCAGGAAATTATTTCCTTCTGATCAAAACAAAAAATGTCCATGTAAATGTGGCTACTGACAGCGCCAACGCAGATATAAATGTTCACTGTGATCTTACTTGACAAAGGTTTAAGACAAATTGTTGTCATTTAGGAAAATATTGTGTGGGTATTTGAATCAAGATCAAAATCTTTCAACAATGTGGCTCTGTATATTTCTGATATGTAGAGAAACCTTAAACTTAATTCAGAATCCTAACTACACATGGTATTAAAGGAGTAGTTCACTTTAAAAGGAAAATTACCCCATGATTTACTCACCCTCAAGCCATCCTAAGTGTATATGACTTTCTTCTTTCAGACAAATACAATCAGAGTTATATTAATAAACACCTCGACACTTCTGAGCTTCATAAAAGCAGTGGATTGCAACCATCAGTTTGAAGCTCAAAAAAGTGCATCCATCCATTATATAAGAACTCCACACGGTTCCGGGAGGTTAAAGGCCTTCTGAAGCAATGCCATATGTTTGTGTAAGAAAAATATTAATATTTAAAACTTTATAAAGTAAAAAAACTAGCTTCCGGGCAAACATATGGATTTTACTTAAGGGTAAAGCGCAACTTATGCGAGTAATGCAACGCACTGCTGATATTTATGCTACACCATGATGCACTACGCTACTAAGCTAGTTATTTTACTTTATAAAGTCTTAAATATGGATATTTTGTTTGTTTGTTTACGATGGATGGTTGCAATCCACTGCCATTATGAAGCTCAGAAGCGTCAGGGTGTTTATTAATATAACTCTGATTGTATTCGTCTGAAAGAAGAAAGTCATATACTTAGGATGGCTTGAGGGTGAGTAAATCATGGGCTAATTTTCATTTTAAAGTGAACTACTCTAAGTAAATTATGTAAAATCTAATGTTTAAAATTGTATTAAATTAAGTAAAATCAAAACACCTCACACATAACAAAAGGTCAATCGATCCATACCAGAAGTGGCAGTGCAGTGTAGCAGATAAAGAACAATCCTCCACCGAATTGCCAGTAATCATCTGGATCCTTGGTCAATCTGGGGTGGGGTGGGGTGGGGTGGGCTGATAAATCCTTAAAAAGAAAGATTTAATTTTTACCATTCCTTTAAATAATATTAAACAAAAACGCATTTAAATTTGACCAACATTTGCCATTATAAAACATTCAGACAACATGAACAAATGGTCCCCAATAGCTCCCTGGGTGCCGCAGCAAAAACTCTCGATGTGTGTTCACAGAAGCCAAGTTTCCATCCACTTGTCAATCGAATTATCTGAAAGTTTGGTAAAAAACCTCATGCGAATAAAGCTGGTGAAAATGTGTTTCCATCGAACGGCTTTAAAGCGAATAAAAACCTGTGTGTAATGACGTCACATGCTTTTTTGCGATCAAATTGGTGCACCGAATTGAACAACATTCAAGCAAGCAATTACAGGGTTTATACAGGAATCATAGAGATGAATTTACTACCTTTTTACTACCTTTTTTACTACCTCCACAATATTTTTTACTACCAACACGACATCAAGCAGCAGCCCTTTTTTGGGGGGTGTGGGAGGGGTATGCAAAGCACCACTTACTGCTTACTATATTAAGGTATGGTGTGACACTGTCACACACATCCTACATATTAGGTACACTAATGTTTAATTGTGATCATTACAAAAAAAACATAATTGACAATGACAATATTAGCGTCGAGTTGAGTTTCAGTTGTCCTTATCTTAACCCTAGCTCTTGAGTTATCCTAACCATAACGTTAGCCCTAATAAGGTGAATAATAACCTTGGCACTTCTTAAAAACAAATGACACTTAACGCCAATAAACATTAATAAAGATTAATAATAAAGTGTGTCACATCACACACACTTACCCACAAACACACATTCTCACACACGCAGACTTAAGCAGTGAAATTATCTCAAAACAGCAATTTATTTCATCATCTTTAAATGTGCTTCAACTATGGCACTGGTTTGCTGCTGAGGTGGAGCGACGACAGCTGACCTTAAGTTGGCATGATTTGCCGCGATCTGTGTAGTGCTGCTAGCATCGCAAAACAAAGAAATAGGAAGCTGCTCCCCCCTCACCCTCACCCGTTAAATATTTTCGATTAGGGATGCACCCACTTTTTGCAGAACGAGACCGATACCAATAGGCTACTTTCATTTTTGGTAGCCTATTCGTCGATATCGATACCGTAACCGATCCCTGAATTTTCACTGCATTTGTAATTTTAAAATGAATTAGTAGATCAACCAAAAGAATATAAATCATATTAGTTGGCTTAATTTGTTCATCAAATATATATTCAGATATTTTCATGCTTAATTAATCCTGCTAAAAAGTCTGTCACTGTCACTGTTCATTCTATTGCTCGATCATATTTTATCTTCATTGAATAGCACAGCACATGTTTAGAGCTGCTCCAGCAGGGCTCAGTGCTGAGGATTGGGTCAGTGCTGAGGATTGGGTCAGTGCTGAAGATCAGGCCAGTGGTACAAATGTTTAGACACCAGTGAAATACCAATTATTTAATCCAATTTTGATACTACAACAAAAACTACCAGCCCAATTAATGTGAAATTAAAACATTATTAAAAGCAGTCAGTAACAAAATAAGAACAAATAATCAAATTACAAATAGGACAAATAAATACAATAGAACAAAGAAAAGCTACAAATGAAATAAACTGTTTTTAGAGTTTTTTGGGTAGATTGGTAAATACATTTGAATAAAGTAATCAAATGTGAAAATTTTGCATATTCATTACTGTATAGCTAAATAAAACAGATGGATATTTTTGTAAAGTTGAAAAGGGTAGACTATTTAGTCAAGAGCAGTGAGTAATTTATTTGTCCTTTGTTTGATTAACATTAAAAGCAGGTTTATTAAATTGCTGCCCCTTTAAGACAGAATGCACGGGCCGCATTTGAACATGGCTACGCTCACTTGAGATATAACTGACTTTTGATTACTAGGATACTCGCCAAGACGGGCGTTTTTACATAATTTTGTGACGTGAAAGACAATTTAATTCAGTATTCGCGCGCTGAGGCGCTGGTTTGCGGGGCACGTGCTTTGGATGTTTGCGTTCATGGAACTTCTTGATATGCACACGTCCAGTAATAATGTAGGGAACCACTCGTTATACATAAATCAGGTAACAGGTCATGTTTTACTTTACTTACGTGATTTAGTGTTAATCCAAATAACACGTGCTGAATGAACGATCAGGAGCATTAAACAGAAGTGCGCCCGCGCGCTCTCCCTCTCGCCAGTTAACGATAATAATAAGCTAGATGACTCGTTTTAATTTTCTTTGCCATTGACATCCGATTGAACTATAAACTTTCCACTGATGTCTGTTTGAAGGGATGTGCTCGACCAGCTCGCGCATCTGTGCCGCTGCGCGCTCAATCCACTGCGCGTTTCCAGTGCTCGCGCACCACAGCTAAGTTGTTACTATATTGCGTTTAATATTCCACTAATAAGACATATTTAAGTAGGGATGCACCGAAATGAAAATTCTTGGCCGAAGCCGAATAATAATGAAACGCTTGACCGAAGGCCGAATACCGAATGCGGTATTTCACATTTTTTCCATTTATTTTGCCAATTTTTTCACCATTGCATTTAATATAGTAAAAATATGCTTTTTTACTATTTTGTCTTGAGAAAAACATCAAATTGCAAAAATACAATTTGTTTAACACTGAATTTTTTGTTTAACATTCCAGCAGATATTATTTAAACAAAGCACAATATAACTTAAAATAAATAAATTAGTAAAATAAAAACTATATTTTTATTTGGCCATCTTTGAAGCCCCCCTTCTTGAATAGCCTATGTTAGGCCTATAACTGACTGCTGAAAGAATATAACTAAAAAAGTGCATTGAAAAGTGCAAAAAAATGTGGATGAACCCACAACAAATGAATAACTGTCCTAGACATAAGCCTACTTTTGCGGTTTACATAAACTTTATCGTGGGCGTTGACAGGTTTGCATGGATTGCCTGGATCACTTGGGTTTCAATATAGCGCGCGCTCTCCGTGGCGATTAGCAGATAAGGAGTTGCCATGAGAACGACTCTTTTCATCTCTCTCTTTTCATACAGATTACATAAACAGAGAATATTTGTTTTCGTTTTGAATTAGATCGTTTAAAAGTAGACAATTAAATGATTATAAAGATATGCCTTTGCCTGTGTGACTATTGTATTGGCTGAGTTTTTTAGAGACGTGCTCCAGAAAAAAAAGTTAACGGAGACAGAGGCAGAAAGCACACCCTGTTTATTTTCTTTATTTTACAAAAGCACAGTTTTGTTTCGATTGTAAGTGGACACAAGTAGTCATTTAACAGTTTATGTTTTCATATTTCTTAAGTCTGCATTTAAGTGACCATAAATGACGGAGTATTTAAGTCTATTTTGCTGCTATGTGAAAAAAATCCAGCAAAACGCGGTGGCGCGTTTGTCAACTGGAGGGTTAAAAGACGCTTTAGTGCTGCAAGTAACAACGTCTGCCACAGACGCATCAGATGAGCTTCTCTTTTGTCTTCTCCTCAAAGGGGGCATGTTGGCTGCATTTATAAAGCGCGTGCCTCTCACTCTACGCTGGTTACTATTTGATCGCGTCATCAAAAACGTCATTGTTCGGTCAAATTTATTCGGCCTTTTTACTTGTTCGGCCGAACACCGAAAGTGCTTTTTTTGCTATTTTCGGCCGAATAATTTCGGTTGCCGAACATTCGGTGCATCTCTATATTTAAAACATAAAATGGAATCTCGTGTATTGTCAATACTAATTGAAAACCATATAGACCCAGTTAGATAGGGCTTCGAAAATTTACTACCTCGTCAGATGACGTTTACTACTTTTTACTACTTTTTACTGGCCTTAATTTGGCATAATTTAATTTACTACCTTTTACTACCTTTTACAACCCCGCGGAAACCCTGAATTACGAACAAAGTTTTGCGAGGCAAAATGGATTGCGCCATAATAACGTTTCCATCAGCGTTTATCGCATAAGCCGTATATCCATCAAGATAAAATTCCATGAGACCGAACGCATTTCATTTGAGTCGATATTCATGAAATTTCCATAACGCTTTTTCAGTCGATATCACTTAATGTGTGTGTGTGTGTGTGCACTTGAATGGGTTAAATGAAAAGCACAAATTCCGAGTATGGGGACCCCATACTTGGCTACATTTCATGTCATATCACACAATTGTAGCTTTAAAAAAAGCAAATTGGTACACCAAAATCAAACAAAAACCATCTAATAATTTTACCTGTAGCCACATTTATCCTGAGGGTCTTTCCCTTGATGTTCTTCAGTGAACTAAATAAGGGACTGGTGATGGTGACATGTTCTCCTTTCGTTGTCACTTTAGAGGAAGAAAGACAAAAGGATAAAAAGTTACTCAGATTTGTCAGTAGTAGAATAAATGACATTTGATGATGAGAATAATACCTTTAACTACACAATATATTAATCCCAATGTAAGGTTTAGAAGCATTGGTTAAAAATGACTAACATCTTACTGAAGTTGATAATCGTCGTGGATTGGTCTCGGTTGGGTGCCTGTTCTCGCCAAAAAATCTTCTTCCAGTGCTTGATATATATATATATATATATTATATATTATATATATATATATATATATATATATATATATATATATACATACTGGTATCTACAAAAACATAAGAGATATAGACCAATAATATTTCTAAACTCTTCTGTAGATTCCAGTGTTTCAGAGTGTAAATGACTGTTTTTTCCAATCACTTTACTCATTTGGATGCTCCTCCCCTAGTAAAAATTAATATAAATAACAAACCTATGCAAAAATATATTTTAAGCACATTTATTTTATATTTATTATACATCAAATACATTTAAACGTTTATTGACACATCACCCAAGACTTACATTTAATGTATAATTGAACTTTATTTGGAGCATTTTTTTTAGTACACAATGCATATATTTTTTTATATTAAGACATATGTTTTTTAATAGGCTTATCACTATTAATAAAGTGTACCTAAAGTATACTTGCAAAAGTTTCTTTCACTTTAGTAATCAAAACTTAACCTCAGCATTACTTCCAGATAACAAGATAACTTCTTATTGACTTTAAGTAACATTATATAATTTAGAATACCAAAGTACAATCGCAGGGTATTTATATTAAGTACATAATTGTGTAAATATCTTTGTAGTAAACAGCATAAAAAAGGATTCAAATAGATTTTAGTATATATTTTTTTCACATTGACATCAGAGGCTACAACTGCAATATGTGCTTATACGCTAATCGCGATAGCATCTTACTATAATCAAAGGTGTGCTTTGATGAAGCTCATCTTTACAGTCAATGGTAACGTTACACACACAGCTGCAGGTTGTAGGCCTACGTCCGTTATCCGTTTATAAAACTCTCGTGTGTAACGTTACACAGAACATTTCTGGGATGTTAATGAACTCAATTAACAAAATTTGTTCATCTGCATTATTAACGTTAGGTTATATTCTACTTTGAACTATATTTACACTCTCATCCACTTATTTGAACGTATTACCTAAACGTTTAAATATATATTGATCTCTGTTTTTCTAATATGATAGTGGATACATGATGAAAACGAAACATAACTTTACAGAGCCTGAAAAATGTTTCTCTTACCTGATGCAATATGTTTGCAGGACCTCACACTTGATTTTCCTGTGATCATATTTCAGCTTCTGTTCTCCTCCGTTTACATGTCACAACGCAAATTGGTTAAAAAATAAGATTTTAACAGGCATAAGAAAAGACAATATTGCCGAGCAGTAGCGCACACACACGTCGTCTCGCAATTAACTCCAACTGACGTATTTTTTCAAATTCAAACATGACCAGTAAAAAGGCGCGCACAATTGTCATTGGCCAGCTACGTAGATGACAGACAGATTAACCAATCATGATCAAAGAGGGTGAAACAACCAATTCCAATTGTTTCAGGGTGGTAATGGAAAATATGACTTTTCTTCTCTTCTTTCTAATTTTTTTTTTTTAAAGAAATGTGTGTTTAGTTATATGTAGACTATTTTATTTGATTAGTTGGTCAAATAGTGTTTACTTTAGATGACAGTGTGTGAATAAAAATGCAATCCTCCATTTAGCTTTAGGCACACACACAATTGTAAATCCAAACAAAATCACACAGAGCAAAAAAGTTTCTGCTGCACTTCTCTCTTGAGATTGGAATTATATCCATTATTATTATTATTGTTAATAATATGATTATATTTTCACATAAATTTAGATTTTTGAAGTGGTGTTTTGATCAAAATATCATGCAATGCTAAAATAATTACAAAATAATAATTAGAAATAATAATAATTCAAAGGTTATGTATTTCTTGAAGACATGACTTTGATTCAACATACAGATTTTGTAAAAAACTTTTTCAACTGTTTAGCATTAAACGTTATATTAAATGTTACATTGTGTCAACGTTAAAAAAAAAACTGACATTATTTCAACCATATTTTAACTTTGAGGGTCAGTCATATCATGTGCCAACTACGACTGAAAAGAAAAGTCTGTACTGTTGACCTCAAAAGAAAACTAAACACAATATGCTAAATGAATGAAACTGGACTTTATTCTGTACTCCTGTATATGCTGCAAATATGGTTTCTGAATCTACATTGGATTTCCCCTTCAAATCATTAATGTCCTTTCTTTCTTTACTTGTGCTATTTCATCATCTGAACTGATGTGCCCTTTTAATAATCAAACCCTTTTAATAACCAAACCCTAACCCCAATATTCAAAATCTATAGAATTACATTTTAACTCACTAACCAACTGACCAGAAAACTCTGGAGTATCTCCATTGAATAAGGGCATATGGCTGTTGCTAGGGGTTTGATTTCTTCTACCCATCTCTAAGCCATTATAATTCCATTACATTTTCAAACATTTTATTTTAGGATTGCTTTTACCTGATTATTTATTTTACCTGCTTATTTTTGTCTTTAAAGTGTGTAGCTTTTCTTTTCTGTTGTTATGTTTATCTGTAAAGCGCTTTGAGAAAGCAACTTTTAAAGGCGCTTTACAAAATAAATGTATTATTATTATTATTATTATTATTATTATTATTATTATTTTGATAGATAATTAGCTTCTGTAACCCGTTCTTCATATTGAACAGTGACCATTTTCTGGATATTTTGAACCATTTGTATAGATTTTAGACTAGGGTTAAAACTAATGTCTGCTGAACACCAAAACTCCAGGACTGGATCTGAAGAGCCATGGCCTATATACTGTACCCACATACACTATATTGTCAAAAGTATTGGGACACCCGTCCAAAACTTTGAATTCTGGTGTTTGAATCACTTCCATGGCCACAGTTGTATAAAATCAAGCATCTATGCATGCAGACACTTCTACAAACATTTGTGAAAGAACAGGTTGCATTCAGGAGCTCAGTGAATTCAAGCGTGGCACCAGGTTTCCACCTAATAAGTCCATTTGTGAATTTTCCTCACTACTAAATATTCCATGGTCAACAGTTAGTGGTATTATAACAAAGCTTATACATTATAAATATACTGTATATAATATTTTTTAATGATTGTACAGATATGTTATTTACAAATGTATAGTTTATGATGTAGTTTACAGATGCACAATTTATATTTACATTTATTAATTTAGCTGACGCTTTTATCCAAAGCGACTAACAATTGCTATATTTCAGAGGTCGCACGCCTCTGGACACAAAACTGGAGCAATTAGGGGTTAAGTGTCTTGCTCAGGGACACATTGGTGTCTCACAGTGGATTCAAACCCGGGTCACTCACACCAAAGGCATGTGTCTTATCCACTGCGCCAACACCCCATAATTTTATGATAATATAGTACCTATGTGGGTACTACCTTGGGCCCATATGTGACTGATTATGTTAGCCCATGTCTGACCCATATGGTTTGGTCAAGAAGGCCCCATATGTTTTTCCCATTCATAATAACCCATATAGAGGTTACCTATGTGGGTACTACCTTGTGCCCATGTATGCAGCCTATATGGGACTGATTGTGTTTGCCCATGTATGACCATATGGTTTATCAAAGTGGGCCCTATATATATTTCCAAGTCATAACCATATAGAGGTTACCTATGTGGCTACTACCTTGGGCCCATGTATGCAGCCTATATGGGACTGATTGTGTTTGCCCATGTATGAACCATATGGTTTAACAAAGTGGGCCCCATATGTTTTCCCATTCATATACCATATAGAGATTACCTATGTGGGTACTACCTTGTAGGCAGCCTATATGGGACTGATTGTGTTTGCCCATGAATGAAACATATGGTTTATCAATGTGGGCCCCCATATGTTTTTCCCATTCATAACTCATATAGAAATGACCTATGTGGGTACTAGCTTGGGCCCACGTAGGCAGCCTATATGGGACTGATTGTGTTTGTCCATGAATGAAACATATGGTTTATCAATGTGGGCCCCATATATTTTTCCCATTTATAACCCATATAGAGATTACCTATGTGGGTACTAACTTGTAGGCAGCATATATAGGACTGACTGTGTTTGCCCATGTATGAACCATATGGTTTATCAAAGTCAGCCCCATTTGTTTTCCCATTCATAACCCAAATAGAGATTACTTATGTGGGTACTACCTTGTAGGCAGCCTATATAGGACTGATTATGTTTGACAATGTCTGACCCATATGGTTTATCAAAGTGGGCCCTATATGTATTTCCAAGTCATAACCCATATAGAGATTACCTATGTGGGTACTATCTTGGGCCCATGTATGCAGCCTATATGGGACTGAGTGTGTTTGCCCATGTATGATCCATATGGTTTATCAAAATGGGAGCCCCATATGTTTTTCCCATTCATAACCCATATAGAGATTACCTATGTGGGTACCACCTTGGGTTCATTTATGCAGTTTATATGGAACTAATTGTGTTTGCCCATGTCTGACCCATCTGGTTTATCAAAGTGGGCACCATGTGTATTTCCAAGTCATAACCCATATAGAGATGACCTATGTGGGTGGGTTTTACCTTGGGCCCATGTATGCAGCCTATATGGGACTGATTGTGTTTGCCCATGTCTGACCCATATGGTTTATCAAAGTGGGCACCATATGTATTTCCAAGTCATAACCCATATAGAGATTACCTATGTGGGTTCTACCTGGGGCCCATGTAGGCAGCCTATATGGGACTGGTAGTGTTTGCCCATGTCTTACCCATATGGTTTGCTCAAGTGGGCCACATATGTTTTTCCCATTCATAACCCATATATGGATTACCTATGTGGGTACTACCTTGGCCTCATGTAGGCAGCCTATATAGGACTGATTGTGTTTGCCCATGTCTGGCCCATACGGTTCATCAAAATGGGCCCCATATGTTATTCCCATTCATAACCCATATAAAGATTACATATGTGGGTTCTACCTGGGGCCCATGTAGGCAGCCTATATGGGACTGGTAGTGTTTGCCCATGTCTGACCCATATGGTTTGGTCAAGCGGGCCACATATATTTTTCCCATTCATAACCCATATATGGATTACCTATGTGGGTACTACCTTGGCCTCATGTAGGGAGCCTATATAGGACTGATTGTGTTTGCCCATGTCTGGCCCATACGGTTCATCAATATGGGCCCCATATGTTATTCCCATTCATAACCCATATAAAGATTACATATGTGGGTTCTACCTGGGGCCCATGTAGGCAGCCTATATAGGACTGGTAGTGTTTGCCCATGTATGATCCATATGGTTTATCAAAGTGGGCCCCATATGTTTTTCCCATTCATAACCCATATAGAGATGACCTATGTGGGTACTACCTTGGGCCCATGTATGCAGCCTATATGGGACTGATTGTGTTTGCCCATGTCTGACCCATATGGTTTATCAAAGTGGGCACCATATGTATTTCCGAGTCATAACCCATATAGAGATTACCTATGTAGGTTCTACCTGGGGCCTATGTAGGCAGCCTATATGGGACTGTAGTGTTTGCCCATGTCTTACCCATATGGTTTGGTCAAGCGGGCCACATATGTTTTTTCCCATTCATAACCCATATATGGATTACCTATGTGGGTACTACCTTGGCCTCATGTAGGCAGCCTATATAGGACTGATTGTGTTTGCCCATGTCTGGCCCATACGGTTCATCAAAATGGGCCCCATATGTTATTCCCATTCATAACCCATATAAAGATTACATATGTGGGTTCTACCTGGGGCCCATGTAGGCAGCCTATATGGGACTGGTAGTGTTTGCCCATGTCGGACCCATATGGTTTGGTCAAGCGGGCCACATATGTTTTTCCCATTCATAACCCATATATAGATTACCTATGTGGGTACTAGCTTGGGCCCATGTAGGCAGCCTATATGGGACTGATTGTGTTTGCCAATGTCTGACCCATTTGATGAACCCAAATGGGCCCCACTTGTGTTGCCCATTTTGAGCCCATGCACTCATTTCCCATTAGTGACCCAACTAGGACCCACATAGGGAGCCCACCTATTTTTGCCCATGTGGGACCTTCTTAGCTGACCCAAGTGGGCCCAGGATAAGATGCCCATTTTGGGACCATACCCACTTGGTACCCACGTAGCCCAAGCAAAAACCATGTGGGGCCCACATATACATGTTGGCTGGGTAATCAGTCCGAATAATAATATTACAAAACAAGCAAGAACAAAATGAGAACAGAAAAGAAACAAACCTTAGAGTTGCAGCGTGACAAACAATACAATGACTCAGTGACATGAACTAACAAAACCAGGGTATTTATGCACAGACACTAACAACATAAATGGGAACAGCTGGGTGCAATCACAAGTGAAGGGAACAAACAAGGATTAAGGGAAATGTGGATCTAGAGTGAATGGATACAGGAAGGAAGGGACCTCTAGTGGACACCCAGTGAAAACACAACCAGACACTGTGACAGTAACTCATACAGTAACTCCTACAGTAACTCATAGAGTAACTCCTACAGTAACTCATACAGTAAATCATACAGTAACTACAGTAACTCCAACAGTAACTCCTACAGTAACTCATACAGTAACTCATACAGTAACTACAGTAACTCCTACAGTAACTCCTACAGTAATTCCTACAGTAACTCCTACAGTAACTCATACAGTAATTCCTACAGTAACTCCTACAGTAACTCCTACAGTAACTCCTACACAGTAACTCCTACAGTAACTCATACAGTAATTCCTACAGTAACTCCTACAGTAATTCCTACAGTAACTCTTACAGTAATTCCTACAGTAACTCCTACAGTAACTCCTACACAGTAACTCCTACAGTAACTCCTACAGTAACTCATACAGTAATTCCTACAGTAACTCCTACAGTAACTCATACAGTAATTACTACAGTAACTCATACAGTAACTCATACAGTAACTACAGTAACTCCTACAGTAACTCATACAGTAACTCATACAGTAACTACAGTAACTCCTACAGTAACTCATACAGTAATTCCTACAGTAACTCCTACAGTAACTCCTACAGTAATTCCTACAGTAACTCCTACAGTAACTCCTACACAGTAACTCCTACAGTAACTCATACAGTAATTCCTACAGTAACTCCTACAGTAACTCCTACAGTAATTCCTACAGTAACTCTTACAGTAATTCCTACAGTAACTCCTACAGTAACTCCTGCACAGTAACTCCTACAGTAACTCATACAGTAATTCCGTCAGTAACTCCTACAGTAACTCCTACAGTAACTCCTACAGTAACTCCTACAGTAACTCCTACAGTAATTCCTACAGTAACTCATACAGTAACTCTTACAGTACCTCCTCGTGTTCTGTCAATTGCTCCTGAGCTCACATCGTTCCGCTGCAAACACACCTTTTAAAAGCAATTTCTCTCACACTTTCTTCTTGGATTTTTTTGAATAGGCCACACACTCGAGTGAGTCCTCTATCCTGAACACACACACTTCTCCATCCATCCGTCCATCAGTCCGTGTTTGAGCGGAGTGACGCGCCTCGAGCACACGTTTCAGGAGGGACGTTAATTGGGTGTAATCAAGCTGAGCTGTGTGTGTGTGTGTGTGTGTGTGTGTGTGTGTGTGTGTGTGTGTGTGTGTGTGTGTGTGTGTGTGTGTGTGTGTGTGTGTGTGTGTGTGTGCGTGAGTGCGTGCGTGCGTGCGTGCGTGCGTGTGTGTGT
This sequence comes from Chrosomus eos, assembly GCA_036326025.1. Classification (NCBI taxonomy): domain Eukaryota; kingdom Metazoa; phylum Chordata; class Actinopteri; order Cypriniformes; family Leuciscidae; genus Chrosomus; species Chrosomus eos. The sequence goes on along the minus strand of JAZAVI010001091.1, from coordinate 4,152 downwards.
GTGTGTGTGAGATTGCTGCTAAAACACGTTTGTGAAATGAATGATAACAGCCCAAAACAGCCCATAATGAGCAATGAGAAGAATGATGAGCACAAAATAATAACTAACTCCTGTAAGTATGTTGACAATATTCCCACAGAAACTCCGTAACACTCAGTGACTGTGATCTGCCAGACAAATGTCATCACTTTTTACTTCCCATACTGTATAATAATTGCAAATACCCACAATCGCAGTTTGGTTTTTTGACTCTGAGATCGTTTTCTGGTGTCTCATGAACTGGTTCTTGCTTTAGTCCTGGTCTCTCTGGATCAACATTATGGACCGGCTTCATGAAACATTGACTCCGTCTGAGTTTGATCATCGCTCTGAATCCCAACTGGACGAAGTCTTTGACACAAACGCTATTTTCTCAGCTTTTTGCTCAAAATTGTGTTTTTTTTATGAAACTTAACAACATAAAACGTTTTTTTGTTGTTGTTGTTGTTTTAAATCAGAGACTCTGTTCTTTCTCTTCATATATATTTTTTGTTCAGATATTTATACAACAAAATATTCTGGGGCCATGAACATTTTGTGAAAATGATCAAAAACGCTGGCGGGGAAAGAGTTAAATCCGCATAACTAACTGCTTAAAGTGGGTCTGCTCTTTCTGGGCTTTTCCTACAGGTCAAGTTAGCCAAATAGCTTTCAGCAAGTAAAGTCGTTAAACGAACACTTCTCCCGTCCTGTAGCAAAAGAATATGATCGTGAGGCTCTTACTGTGCTGAATAGATAAATGTATCATTAAAATTTGTCAGGATTGAATTTGTTGTATTACACAATTTATCCATAAGAAAATATGTTCTTAAGTAAATATCTTTTAAAGAAATATACTTACGAATTTCTTACACTGTGTCGACAGTGGATGTGACACAGCAGCCATTGCCAATCCATTCGTCCTTCATATCCGAAGCAGCGCGTGATGAACGTCTGAAATACTGCCGGTCACAGCAGATTATAATGGCTTCTGTCGCATCTGGTGTAAAACCAGTGTCAGAATTTATCTTAAGAGCCTCATTGAGAAAACATCTTCAGTGGATTGTTGGGAATCCAGCCTCAGGTCCTGAACCCAGTGCTGATACCACACACACACACACACACACACACACACACACACACACACCACACACACACACACACACACACACAACACAGACACACACACACACACAGACAACACACACACACACACACACAACACACACACACACACACACACACACACACACACACACACACACACACACACACACACACACACACACACACACACACACACACGTACAGTAGGATAATTAACTCAGATGATCATGTTTAACACATTTCTCACTGCAAATCATCATGGAGTTTTTTTTTACTGCTGCAATGAACCGTGATTAGTACATATTTCCCATATTCTCCCGTTCCAGATTCTCCCATCATCTTTCCACAATCATGTTCCCTTGTTCTTCACACAGCACCGTCTCAGTGTGGAAAAGTCGTATCTCCTTTATTCTCCTGAGTGAGAACGAGTAGTGTGAAGACGAGAGAGAGAGAGAGAGAGAGAGAGAGAGAGAGAGAGAGAGAGAGAGAGAGAGAGAGAGAGAGAGAGAGAGAGAGAGGGGAGAGAGAGACAGAGAGAGAGAGAGAGAGAGAGAGAGAAAGTGAGGGATAAATAATGCGACACGCTTCTCTCAGTGTTAATTAGCTGCTGTGTTGTTTCTTTAGTAAATCAAACATTGAGGGAGACACAATTATCCGGGCCTGTCTCCTCTCAGCATCTGTTTTCAGCAGCTGTTTCACACACACACTAACCCTGGGAGAAGAGAGGAGAGATGCTGGACATTTACACCAGTCCTGATAACATTAGAAATAACACACAATCTGCTTCTAAATGAGAAATTACTGTTGTGTGAGACGTTGTGGACTGTGTGGAGTTTATAACTCATCTACATGTGATGGGCCTCCAGGCCTCCAGTTTCCACAGAACATTTGAAATGGTGTTGTAAGTGTGTGTATTTCCAGCGGGTTTAATAGCAGGCCTGCAGATTTATTCATCAGTTCTTCAGTAGAAATGTGTGTTTTGAGCTGAACTGTCACTGACTGTTTGTCAGTGATGAGCAGCTGCTCATGTTCTGCATCCCTTTCCTCCGGTTCTTCTCCGGTACTTCTCCTGTGGTTTCCTACAGTCCGGTGAACCCCTGAGAGGCTCATGCTGCAGTGCTTTACTGTACATGTGATTCTGACTGACTGATGAGCCGGAAGTGTTTTCACACTTCAGAGCAGGGTCTCTAAAAACTACAGAGATTTCAGTCGAGTGTTTCTGTTCTGTATGTTTGCTGTGAACGCTGAACATTCCTGTACAGTTTCATTTCAAGTCACACACACGTCCAGTAACGTGTGTGTGTGTGTGTGTGTGTGTGTGTGTGTGTGTGTGTGTGTGTGTGTCTGGGCTCTGATCTCTGTTCTCTCTCTCCGCAGTGGACGGCTGTACGGATTGGTCTGTGGACTACCTGAAATACAAAGTTCTGCTTGGGGAGCCTGTGAGGATTAAATGTGCTTTATTTTATGGATACATCCGTGCGAACTACACACACGCCCAGAGCGCTGGACTCAGTCTGATGTGGTACAAGAGCACTGGCCACGGGGACTTCGAGGAGCCCATCTCCTTCGACGGGGTTCGCATGAGCAAAGAGGAGGACTCCATCTGGTTCAGGCCCACCGAACTACACGACGGGGGACATTACTCCTGTGTGCTGAGGTACGTGTGTGTGTATGTGTGTGTGTGTGTGTGTGTGTGTGTGTGTGTGTGTGTGTGTGTGTGTGTGTGTGTGTGTGTGTGTGTGTGTGTGTGTGTGTGTGTGTGTGTGTGTGTGTGTGTGTGTGTGTGTGTGTGTGTGAGAGTTGGTTTATGTGATTTATGAGGACACAAATTTGTATAATGACATGTGTATTACACTGGTATTACAACTTATGGGTGGTTTGTGAGGACATTTCAAAAGTCCTCATAAATCAAATGGCTTAAAAAACATAAAAAACAATGTTTTATTAAAAAATTAAAAATGCAGCATGTCTCCTGTGATGGGTAGGTTTAGGGACAGGGGCAGTGTAGGGGGATAGAATATACAGTTTGTACGGTATAAAAACCATTACGCCTATGGAGAGTCCTCATAATGCTGTTGCACTCTATTATTCTCAATATGCATGATGCCACTTGGAAAAATTATTAGGAAACATGGAATTAGTTTCCATTGTCATGCTGATGATACTCAAATATATATTTCATCACGGCCAGATGAATACGCTAAATTATCCAAATTGACAGATTGTGTTAAAGATATAAAATTGGATGACGTGTAATTTTCTTTTATTAAATCCAGACAAGACAGAGGCACTACTTATCGGTTTGAAAAACCATCCGCAAAACCTCTCACAACACAACTTTAACATAGTAGGATGCCCTGTTACTTTATCCGCTACAGTAAAAGACCTGGGTGTTATATTAGACCAGTGGTCACCAACCTCGGTCCTGGAGGGCCGGTGTCCTGCAGAGTTTAGCTCCAACCAGGTCCAACACACCTGCCTGACAGTTTCTATTATGCCTAGTGAGACCTTGATTAGCTGGTTCAGGTGTGTTTAATTGGGGTTGGAGCTAAACCCTGCAGGACACAGGCCCTCCAGGACCGAGATTGGTGACCCATGTATTAGACTGTAACCTGTCTTTTGAAAAACATATTTCATATGTTACAAAAACAGCCGTTTTCCACCTTAGAAACATTGCTAAGCTACGTAATATGCTATCAGTCTCTGATGCAGAAAAGTTAGTTCACGCATTCATGACCTCGAGACTAGATTACTGTAATGCTTTATTAGCTGGTTGTCCTGCATCCTCAATAAACAATCTACAGTTAGTCATAAATGCAGCCACTAGAGTTCTTACTAGATCAAGAAAATATGATCATATAACACCAATTCTATCATCACTCCATTGGTTACCTATAAAGTTCCGTATTAATTACAAGGTATTGCTTTTGACTTATAAGGCTCTAAAAAGTTTTGCTCCAGTCTATTTAACGGATCTTCTATCGCCCTATAATCCATCGCGCTCTTTAAGATCACTGAATTCGGGCT
>JAZAVI010001090.1:0-30455 GCA_036326025.1 Chrosomus eos | reverse complement strand
CATTACCGGGGCCAAGCGCAAGAAGCGGCAACAGATGCCATCATGGGTGGGAGTGGCAGACCAACTGCAGCAAGGAGCAATTAAAGACATCTTAAGAGAACTTGGATAAATGGCTAAAAAAAATCATATATACAGTAACTTTTAAGATGATTTAATGGTTTATCACTTTTGACAAATAGGTGGCGCAGTTACCAAATTGATGTGATGTGGTCAGAGTGAGGTGACAATGACACATACAAAGTTTGGTGTCAAAATGTCAAGGCATTGCAGAGATAAAGACTTAATAGTCATTTTGGCAGCATGCCTCAACTTTGCTGCTGCGCTATACGAAAACGGTTTCGTCAATCGACACGAAATCCATAACTTTTAGTCGGCACGGTCTGGAGATGATACGATTCGATTTTGGTGAAAATCGGACAAACGGTCTAGGAGGAGTTCAAAAAGTAGGTTTTGACTGATGTGGTACATTTGTTTTCGCAAGCGCTACGTAAAATTAGTTTGCATGTTTATCAAAAACGATTTGACGAATCAACTTGAATTCCATAACTTTTTGTCCCCACTGCCTGAAGATGATCTGGTGCAATTTTGGTGAAAATTGGAGCATCGGCCTAGGAGGAGTTCGAAAAAGTAGGTTTTTCTGAAAATTCAAAATGGCGGAAAAATTTGCATGACGGAAAATGACGTCATAGGGTGCAATCGAATCGTCGTGAGCTCAGGAATCAGAGGAAAAAAAGAATTTTGTTGATAGACCTTATGGTTCAAAAGTTATTAGCATAAATATGAGTGAACTTTTGGACAGGTGGTGGCGCTAGAGGGAATGAGTTAGAGATACATTAGAGTTAGAGATTCATTAAAGAGATATAGGCTTTCGGGGACACATAAGGCTACATATTGAAGTGACCCTATTATAGCCATCCAAATGAAGAAGTTAGACCTTTTCTGATAATCATTGATCTAGAGAGTCCAGAGAATTGTACTGCACTGATTTTGAGAATTATGATATAGAGATTATATAATCATAGATGGAAAACACCATTTACAGCCAATAGAGGCAATTTACCATAGGAAATGTATGGTTTTAAACCTTTTTAACACACAATAATTATTTATTAATTTTCATTTATTCATTTATTTAGTCATTCTTTTTATTTATTTCTTTGATGTGTTTTATTGTTTAAAATGTCTGCGTAATGTCCTTTTATAATAAATTTGTATGGAGACTTGCATCATACAGTTGTCAGGTTTATAATGAAGTACTTACAACAAAAGGTGATGTAAGAAATTAAACAAACTCTTTGCAGCAGAAAGAGAAAAAAGAAAGGAAAGACAATGAACTTTGAGATATATTAGACTATCTTTGCTGCTTCATTCTCATCATATTCCAACACTTCAAGTATTGATAAACAGGTAAGACTATTTTTATCTTTTAAATTAGTTATAACTGTTATTACATTGACATACTATGCCTAGAATACTCTGTAATATTTGTTTCTGTTATAAGGATATTCTGTTAAATAAATAGTTGCTTTAAACACAATGTTTTAGAAGTACATAATTCACTTGTAAAGTGTAACTAAAATAAAAAATCCTAATCAAATCCTCATTGTCTTTAGGTACATCAAATGTCTTACGCTGCTCTGATGACAAGATCATTTTCATTATAGGACAATATTCAACTCCAGAACCAGCTGAAGATTCTATTCAATGCAAATCAAGGAATCAGTTTGACTGCAGAAAAACAATGTCCAGATCATCACAGCACCATCACCATTGTGGACTACATCTGTGTGGCTCAGTTCAGCATTCAGATTATCACCATCACCATTGTGGACTACATCTGTGTGGCTCAGTTCAGCATTCAGATTATCACCATCACCATTGTGGACTACATCTGTGTGACTCAGTTCAGCACATACTGAAATGCTGACCATTCTGAAATGCTTATCACAGTTGTATCTGACATTGTTGGATATATATTTGAAATAAATGATTTTTAACTTCCTTTTTAATTTCTACAGAAGCACCTATTGCCTAATGGCCATGAAATTTTGCATGCTTGTTTAGAGTCATGTCATTTGCTTATTTTTAAGAAAATCTGATCTTTCCTTGAGGACTGTAAAACACCCTTATGCCATTTCTGAAATGTTCTGTTGAAATGTGCCTGGAAAAGAATATGCTAAAACACAGAGAAAGGAGAAGCTTAAACAATAATACTTGATACAAACAATTGTGTGCATGCTTACACACACACACACACGCACACACACACACACACACACAGAATATGTTAGCATGAAAATCTCTTAATGGTATATAAGCATTTCACATATTTTTTTGTGATGTAATTATTATACATCCATTATAATAATAAAAAATAGCTTTAAGCATTTGTTTGTTAGCCAATACTGAAAGCTGATAAAAATTATTAAAAATGTCTAATGCTGCTGCTCCATCTATTGGACAACAGTGGTATTACATACTATTCAGTTGAAATGAATTAATAGAATGAATTGGTTTTTCACTTCTATCTCGGGAACGAGAAAATGGAAAAATGTGAAACTCAGAACTTAGATCGTGTTTGAGGAGTCCTGTTGAAGAATACCATTCCTGTGTTGCTGGGTGATTGAGTTTTTACTCTTATTTCCTGGGAGTAATGTCTGTTGAAATGCATATCTTTGTGGGCTTATATCTCGGGATTGCCCAGGCCAAATCGCAACATACTTGAATCGAAGCTAGATGAGGACATGCTCTTTCCAACAAGCTCTCCCACAAGGATCTAGCTGGTATATTCAGGGAGTTACAGCCGTTCCAAGACCGGGGTCTCACGGATTAGCGATTTGCGGGGGGGGGGGGGGGGGTGCTCCCGAGCCCCGCGACGATAGATTTAGATAAAGATCTTACCAAGGACCTTACCATCAAAATTTGAGCGCGCAGCGACTTTCCGTTCTCGAGTTATGAATGAATTTGTACTGAGGGGGCGTGGCTTAAATGGCGGACAAACGTTACTTTCACTTTAGGATTCTCATTTTTAATTGTGACACAATATTCATTAGTGTGTAATAGTCAATAGTCTCACAAAATGTGAGTGTAAATGTTCAAATAGTTATATTATAAAGTCTAAATAAGAATCATAGAATAATATTAGTTATATTGCATGACAAAATGAATATTTTAAACAGCAGGGGGCAGTAGAATACCACTTATTGGCTTAATATTTAATTCTGTTCTTAGAATTTTCACCTGTTTAACTGTTATAGAGGCATTAATTATTATTATCTCATTTAAGCACCTATTGCCTAATGGCCATGAAATTTTGCATGCTTGTTTAGAGTCATGTCATTTGTTTATTTTTAAGAAAATCTGATCTTTCCTTGAGGACTGTAAAACACCATTATGCCATTTCTGAAATATTGCCTGGAAAAGAATACGCTAAAGCACAGAGAAAGAAGAAGCTTAAACAATAATACTTGATACACACAATTGTGTGCATGCTTACACACACACACACACACACACACACACACACACACACACACACACACACACACACACACACACACACACACACACACACACGGAATGTTAGTGTCAAAATACCTTTTAATGCATATAAGCATTTCACATATTTTTTTGTGATGTAATTATTATACATCCATTATAATAATAAAAAATAGCTTTAAGCATTTGTTTGTTAGCCAATACTGAAAGCTGACAAAAATGATTAAAAATGACTAATGCTGTTGCTCCATCTATTGGACAACATTGGTATTACATCATATTCAGTTGAAATGAATTAATAGAATGAATTGTTTTTTCACTTATCTCGGGAATGAGAAAATGAAAAAATGTGAAACTCAGAACTTAGATAGTGTTTGAGGAGTCCTGTTGAACAAGACCATTTCTGTGTTGCTGGGTGATTGAGTTTTTACTCTTATTTACCGGGAGTAATGTCTGTTGAAATGCATATCTTTGTGGGCTTATATCTCGGGAATGCCCGGCCCAAATCGCACCATACTTGAATCGAAGCTAGATGAGGACGGGCTCTTTCCAACAAGCTCTCCCACAAGGATCTAGCTGGTCTATTCAGGGAGATACAGCTGTTCCAAGACCGGGGTCTCACGGAATAGCGATCCGCGGGGGGGTAGATTTAGCGACGATAGATTTAGATAAAGATCTTACCAAGGACCTTACCATCAAAATTTGAGCGTGCAGCGACTTTCCGTTCTCGAGTTATGAATGAATTTGTACTGAGGGGCGTGGCCTAAATGGCGGACAAACGTTACTTTCACTTTAGGATTCTCATTTTTAAAATGTGACACAATATTCATTAGTGCAATAGTCAATAGTCTTACAAAATGTGAGTGTAAATGTTAAAATAGTTATATTATAAAGTCTAAATAAGAATCATAGAATAATATTAGTTATATTGCATGAAAAAATTACTATTTTAAACAGCAGGGGGCAGTAGAATACCACTTATTGACTTAATATTCAATTATGTTTTTAGAATTTTCACCTGTTTAACTGTTATAGAGGCATTAATTATTATTATCTCATTTAGAGTCACATGTTCTGACTTGTTTTTAAGAAGATCTGAGCATTCATTGAAGAGATATAGGCTTTCGGGGACACATAAGGCTATATATTGAAGTGACCCTATTATAGCCATCCAAATGAATAAGTTATAGCCTCAGTTTCTGATAATCATTGATCTAGAGAGTCCAGAGAATTGTACTGCAATGATTTTGAGCATTGTGATATGAAAAATTATACGATCATACATGGAAAAGACCATTTACAGCCAATACAGGCAATTTACCATAGGAAATACATGGTTTTTAAGCTTTTTAACAGTTACAGCGCCATCTATGGTCCGATCTCCATGAAACTTTGCATGCTTCTTCACCATGTTATAACACATATGCTCATCAATTATTGTGAAGTTCTGAGTTTTTATTTATGATTTATAGGCTTTTGAGTGTATTTTGACAGGCCCATTTTCTAAACGACCCTGTTATAGTAAACCAAAGGGCAAATTTCAACTTTTTTTCGATAATTATTGATCTAGAGAGTCTAGAGAATTGTCCTAGACTGGTTTGGTTCCGATCGGGCAAAAAACCAGGGACTAGTTTGCAAAAGTAGGTTTTTAACATATTTGTGAATATTTAATGAACAATTTGATTGACAGCAATGGTTCTAGAGGCAAAGTTGTTCAGCCTGAGGAGATCTATCGACTGATATGCATTTTATGGGGATTTGTGCAACACCACGTGATTACAGAGCCGTAAAACGACCAACTGCAGCAAGAAGCAATTAAAGACATTTTAAGAGAACTTTGGATAAATGGCTAAAAAAATCATACAGTAACTTTTAAGATAATTTAATGGTTTATAACTTTCGACAAATAGGTAGCGCAGTTACCAAATTGATGTGATGTGGTCAGAGTGAGGTGACAATGACACATACAAAGTTTGGTGTCAAAATGTCAAGGCATTGCATTGTTAAAGACTTAATAGTCATTTTGGCAGCATGCCTCAACTTTGCTGCTGCGCTATACAAAAACGGTTTCGTCAATCGACACGAAATCCATAACTTTTAGTCGGCACGGTCTGGAGATGATACGATTCGATTTTGGTGAAAATCGGACAAACGGTCTAGGAGGAGTTCGAAAAAGTAGGTTTTGACTGAAAATCAAGATGGCGGACAGGAAGTTCGGTCAAATAAGGAAAATCTGGTATCTATGTTCTCAGCTTGACCCAAGGAATATATTAAGACCAGTGGCATTTCAACAGGCAGATTTATTCAAAAGTTATTAGCCTTTTTTGAAATTTCTTTATAACTTTTGACCACTAGGTGGTGCTGTTTCGAAACTTCTCAAGCTCCTTCAGGGCATCGTACTGATGACCCATACCGAGTTTCGTAACAATCCGTTCATGCGTTCAGAAAATACAGCATTTTAGCACATAATTCAAAATGGCCGACAGACAAAATGGCCGATCTGGGAAAATTGGATATCAGTCGACTCGGTATGACGCCCTGAATCTAACGAGGCCACTTTTATGATTTTTGGACAAACCGTTCAGGAGTTATGAGCAAAAATAACCATTTTTCATATCTCCGGACCAGTAGGTGGCGCTGCGCCGAAACGCTGCATGTTGCCTCAGGTCATGCTTGTGATGACTTGTACCAAGTTTGGTCTGAATACGATAAAGCGTTGCGGAGATACAGCCTTAAGTTTGTTTTCGCAAGCTCTACGTAAAATTTTTTTGCACGTCATTCAAAAACTTTTAAGCGAATCAACTTGAATTCCATAACTTTTTGTCCCCACTGTCTGAAGATGATCTGGTGCAATTTTGGTGAAAATCGGAGCATCGCCCTAGGAGGAGTTCGAAAAAGTAGGTTTTTCTAATAATTCAAAATGGCGGAAAAATTTGCATGACGGAAAATGACGTCATAGGGTGCAATCGAATCGTCATGAGCTCAGGAATCAGAGGAAAAAAGAATTTTGTTGATAGGCCTTGCGGATCAAAAGTTATTAGCATAAATGTGAGTGAAACTTTGGACAGTTGGTGGCGCTAGAGGGAATGAGTTAGAGACACCAAAATTGGTGTACTTAATGTTGGGACTGTCCTCTATCAGAATGTCAAACCAAAACAACTTTCCCGGACACGGTTCTATGGGCTGCCATAGACCCCCAGTCGGAAGAAGAAGAATAATAATAATAAATATAGCTGCAAGCAGCCATTAAACGGGGCCAAGCAGTAGAAGACGATAAGACATGCCAACATGGCTGAAAGTGTCAGACCAACTGAAAAAATGAGCAATTTAAAGACATTTTAAGAGGAATTTCGGCAAATGGTCGAAAAATCATGCATACAGTAACTTATGAGATGATTTAATGGTTTATCACTTTCGACCAATAGGTGGCGCAGTTATGAACTCGATGTGATGTGGTCAGAGTGAAGTGACAATGACACATACAAAGTTAGTTGTCAATATGTCGAGACATTGCAGATATAAAGCCTTAATAGTCATTTTGGCAGCATGCCACAACTTTGCTGCTGCGGTATACGAAAACGGTTTTGTCTATCGACACGAAATCCATAACTTTTGGTCGGGACGGTCTGAAGATGATACGATTCGATTTTGGTGAAAATCGGACAAACGGTCTAGGAGGAGTTCGAAAAAGTAGCTTTTGAATGAAAATCAAGATGGTGGACAGGAAGTTCGGCCAAATAAGGAAAACCTGGTATCTATGTTCTCAGCTTGACCGAAGGAATCTATTAAGACCAGTGGCATTTCAACAGGCAGATTTATTCAAAAGTTATTAGCCTTTTTGGAAATTTTGTTATAACTTTTGACCACAAGGTGGCGCTGTTTTGAAATATTTTTAGTACCTTCAGGGGATGGTGTTGTTGGCACATTCTGAGTTTCTTAATATTACATCAATGCATTTGTTTAGTATAGCATTTTATTTCTCAAAACTCTATTGAAGTCAATGGGAATTTCATGTTTTGTTCTATTATAGCGCCACCAAGAGGCTCAGTCCCACAATTTTTTTTATGTGTCCTCAGAGTGAGCCCATACATATGTGTGTCAATTTTGGTGAAAATATCTCAATTCACTTCAGAGTTATAGACATTTATATGAAAAAACACGTAAAAAATGACTGACACATGACTTTGTTTGAATTTTACGACCCCTTACTATCAATATTTTCGCATTTGGGCATTAGCGTATAGCCTATCGACCTATGTTTCCAAACTTCTGGCGGTGGTTTCGTCTCGATCGGACAAGCGGTTTTGAAGATATAGCCAAATGTTTTTTTCGCGCTATATCGCAACGCTACACAAACCGTAAGACGAAACCCAGCATGTTTGGTATCGTTGGACTCGGCAACGATTCAGGAGCTCAAAAAGATGACTCTCGTGAAAATAAGTCGACCACACCCAAAGTTATAAGCATTAGAAAAAAAAAGTTCACCACTAGGTGGCGCTGTTTCGAAACTTCTCAGGCTCCTTCAGGGCATCATACTGATGACCCATACCGAGTTTCGTAACAATTCGTTCATGCGTTCAGAAAATACAGCATTTTAGCACATAATTCAATATGGCCGACAGACAAAATGGCCGATATGGGATAATTGGATATCAGTCGACTCGGCATGACGCCCTGAATCTAACGAGGCCACTTTTATGATTTTTGGACAAACCGTTCAGGAGTTATGAGCAAAAATAGCCATTTTTCATATCTCCGGACCAGTAGGTGGCGCTGCTCCGAAACGCTGCATGTTGCCTCAGGTCATGCTTGTGATGACAGGTACCAAGTTTGGTCTGAATACGATAAAGCGTTGCGGAGATACAGCCTTAAGTTTGTTTTCGCAAGCGCTACGTAAAATTATTTTGCACGTTATTCAAAAACTTTTAAGCGAATCAACTTGAATTCCATAACTTTTTGTCCCCACTGTCTGAAGATGATCTGGTGCAATTTTGGTGAAAATCGGAGCATCGCCCTAGGAGGAGTTCGAAAAAGTAGGTTTTTCTGAAAATTCAAAATGGCGGACAAATTTGCATGACGGAAAATGACGTCATAGGGTGCAATCGAATCGTCATAAGCTCAGGAATCAGAGGAAAAAAGAATTTTGTTGATAGGCCTTACGGTTCAAAAGTTATTAGCATAAATGTGAGTGAAACTTTGGACAGGTGGTGGCGCTAGAGGGAATGACTTAGAAACACCAAAATTGGTGTATTTAATGTTGGGACTGTCCTCTATCAGAATGTCAAACCAAAACAACTTTCCCGCAATCGGTTCTATGGGCTGCCATAGACGCTAAGTCGGAAGAAGAAGAAAAAGAATAATAAATATAGCTGCAAGCAGCCATTATCGGGGCCAAGCGCAAGAAGCGGCAACAGATGCCATAATGTGTGGGAGTGGCAGACCAACTGCAGCAATGAGCAATAAAAGACATTTTAAGAGAACTTTGGATAAATGGCAAAAAAATCATATATACAGTAACTTTTAAGATAATTTAATGGTTTATCACTTTCGACAAATAGGTGGCACACTTGCGAAATTGATGTGATGTGGTCAGAGTGAGGTGACAATGACACATAGAAAGTTTGGTGTCAAAATGTCATGGCATTCCAGAGATAAAGACTTAATAGTCATTTTGGCAGCATGCCTAAACTTTGCTGCTGCGCTACACGAAAACAGTTTCGTCAATCGACACGAAATCCATAACTTTTAGTCGGCACGGTCTGGAGATGATACGATTCGATTTTGGTGAAAATCGGACAAACGGTCTAGGAGGAGTTCGAAAAAGTAGGTTTTGACTGAAAATCAAGATGGCGGACAGGAAGTTCGGCCAAATAAGGAAAACCTGGTATCTATATTCTCAGCTTGACCCAAGGAATCTATTAAGACAAGTGGCATTTCAACAGGCAGATTTATTCAAAAGTTATTAGCCTTTTTGGAAATTTTGTTATAACTTTTGACCACTAGGTGGCGCTGATTCAAAACTTCTCAGGCTCCTTCAGGGCATCGTACTGATGACCCATACCGAGTTTCTTAACAATTCGTTCATGCGTTCAAAAAATACAGCTTTTTAGCACATAATTCAAAATGGCCGACAGCCAAAATGGCTGATCTGGGAAAATTGGATATCAGTCGACTCAACATGATGCCCTGAATCTAACGAGACCACTTTTATGATTTTTGAACAAACTGTTCGGAAGTTATAAGCAAAAATAGCCATTTTTCATATCTCCGGACCAGTAGGTGGCACTGCGCCGAAACGCTGCAGGTAGCCTCAGGTCATGCTTGTGATGAAATGTACCAAGTTTGGTCTGAATACGATAAAGCGCATAGCGCAAGCGCTACGTAAAATTAGTTTGCATGTTTATCAAAAACGATTTGACGAATCAACTTGAATTCCATAACTTTTTGTCCCCACTGCCTGAAGATGATCTGGTGCAATTTTGGTGAAAATTGGAGCATCGGCCTAGGAGGAGTTCGAAAAAGTAGGTTTTTCTGAAAATTCAAAATGGCGGAAAAATTTGCATGACGGAAAATGACGTCATAGGGTGCAATCGAATCGTCGTGAGCTCAGGAATCAGAGGAAAAAAGAATTTTGTTGATAGGCCTTATGGTTCAAAAGTTATTAGCATAAATATGAGTGAACTTTTGGACAGGTGGTGGCGCTAGAGGGAATGAGTTAGAGATACATTAGAGTTAGAGATTCATTAAAGAGATATAGGCTTTCGGGGACACATAAGGCTACATATTGAAGTGACCCTATTATAGCCATCCAAATGAAGAAGTTAGACCTTTTCTGATAATCATTGATCTAGAGAGTCCAGAGAATTGTACTGCACTGATTTTGAGAATTATGATATAGAGATTATATAATCATAGATGGAAAACACCATTTACAGCCAATAGAGGCAATTTACCATAGGAAATGTATGGTTTTAAACCTTTTTAACACACAATAATTATTTATTAATTTTCATTTATTCATTTATTTAGTCATTCTTTTTATTTATTTCTTTGATGTGTTTTATTGTTTAAAATGTCTGCGTAATGTCCTTTTATAATAAATTTGTATGGAGACTTGCATCATACAGTTGTCAGGTTTATAATGAAGTACTTACAACAAAAGGTGATGTAAGAAATTAAACAAACTCTTTGCAGCAGAAAGAGAAAAAAGAAAGGAAAGACAATGAACTTTGAGATATATTAGACTATCTTTGCTGCTTCATTCTCATCATATTCCAACACTTCAAGTATTGATAAACAGGTAAGACTATTTTTATCTTTTAAATTAGTTATAACTGTTATTACATTGACATACTATGCCTAGAATACTCTGTAATATTTGTTTCTGTTATAAGGATATTCTGTTAAATAAATAGTTGCTTTAAACACAATGTTTTAGAAGTACATAATTCACTTGTAAAGTGTAACTAAAATAAAAAATCCTAATCAAATCCTCATTGTCTTTAGGTACATCAAATGTCTTACGCTGCTCTGATGACAAGATCATTTTCATTATAGGACAATATTCAACTCCAGAACCAGCTGAAGATTCTATTCAATGCAAATCAAGGAATCAGTTTGATGCAGAAAAACAATGTCCAGATCATCACATCACATCACCATTGTGGACTACATCTGTGTGGCTCAGTTCAGCATTCAGATTATCACCATCACCATTGTGGATACATCTGTGTTGCTCAGTTCAGCATTCAGATCATCACATCACATCACCATTGTGACTACATCTGTGTTGTCAGTTCAGCATTCAGATCATCACACCACCATCACCATTGTCGACTACATCTGTGTGGCTCAGTTCAGCATTCAGATCATCACACCACCATCACCATTGTGGACTACATCTGTGTGGCTCAGTTCAGCATTCAGATCATCACATCACCATCACCATTGTGGACTACATCTGTGTGGCTCAGTTCAGCATTCAGATTATCACCAACCATTGTGGACTACATCTGTGTGCTCAGTTCAGCATTCAGATTATCACCACACCATCACCATTGTGGACTACATCTGTGTGCTCAGTTCAGCATTCAGATCATCACATCACCATCACCATTGTGGACTACATCTGTGTTGCTCAGTTCAGCATTCAGATTATCACACCATCACCATTGTGGACTACATCTGTGTGCTCAGTTCAGCATTCAGATCATCACACACCATCACCATTGTGGACTACATCTGTGTTGCTCAGTTCAGCATTCAGATCATCACACCACCATCACCATTGTGGACTACATCTGTGTTGCTCAGTTCAGCATTCAGATCATACACCACCATCACCATTGTGGACTACATCTGTGTGACTCAGTTCAGCACATACTGAAATGCTGACCATTCTGAAATGCTTATCACAGTTGTATCTGACATTGTTGGATATATATTTGAAATAAATGATTTTTAACTTCCTTTTTAATTTCTACAGAAGCACCTATTGCCTAATGGCCATGAAATTTTGCATGCTTGTTTAGAGTCATGTCATTTGCTTATTTTTAAGAAAATCTGATCTTTCCTTGAGGACTGTAAAACACCCTTATGCCATTTCTGAAATGTTCTGTTGAAATGTGCCTGGAAAAGAATATGCTAAAACACAGAGAAAGGAGAAGCTTAAACAATAATACTTGATACAAACAATTGTGTGCATGCTATACACACACACACACACACACACACACACACACACACACACACACACACAAGAATATGTTAGCATGAAAATCTCTTAATGGTATATAAGCATTTCACATATTTTTTTGTGATGTAATTATTATACATCCATTATAATAATAAAAAATAGCTTTAAGCATTTGTTTGTTAGCAATACTGAAAGCTGATAAAAATGATTAAAAATGTCTAATGCTGCTGCTCCATCTATTGGACAACAGTGGTATTACATACTATTCAGTTGAAATGAATTAATAGAATGAATTGGTTTTTCACTTCTATCTCGGGAACGAGAAAATGGAAAAATGTGAAACTCAGAACTTAGATAGTGTTTGAGGAGTCCTGTTGAAGAATACCATTCCTGTGTTGCTGGGTGATTGAGTTTTTACTCTTATTTACTGGGAGTAATGTCTGTTGAAATGCATATCTTTGTGGGCTTATATCTCGGGAATGCCCAGGCCAAATCGCACCATACTCGAATCGAAGCTAGATGAGGACATGCTCTTTCCAACAAGCTCTCCCACAAGGATCTAGCTGGTATATTCAGGGAGTTACAGCCGTTCCAAGACCGGGGTCTCACGGATTAGCGATTTCGCGGGCGGGGGGGGGGGGGGGGTTGCTCCCGAGCCCCGCGACGATAGATTTAGATAAAGACCTTACCAAGGACCTTACCATCAAAATTTGAGCGCGCAGCGACTTTCCGTTCTCGAGTTATGAATGAATTTGTACTGAGGGGGCGTGGCTTAAATGGCGGACAAACGTTACTTTCACTTTAGGATTCTCATTTTTAAATGTGACACAATATTCATTAGTGTGTAATAGTCAATAGTCTCACAAAATGTGAGTGTAAATGTTCAAATAGTTATATTATAAAGTCTAAATAAGAATCATAGAATAATATTAGTTATATTGCATGACAAAATACTATTTTAAACAGCAGGGGGCAGTAGAATACCACTTATTGGCTTAATATTTAATTTGTTCTTAGAATTTTCACCTGTTTAACTGTTATAGAGGCATTAATTATTATTATCTCATTTAAGCACCTATTGCCTAATGGCCATGAAATTTTGCATGCTTGTTTAGAGTCATGTCATTTGTTTATTTTTAAGAAAATCTGATCTTTCCTTGAGGACTGTAAAACACCATTATGCCATTTCTGAAATATTCTGTTGAAATGTGCCTGGAAAAGAATACGCTAAAGCACAGAGAAAGAAGAAGCTTAAACAATAATACTTGATACACACAATTGTGTGCATGCTTACACACACACACACACACACACACACACACACACACACACACACACACACACACACACACACACACACACACACACACACACACACACACACACACACACACACACACACAACGGAATGTTAGTGTCAAAATACCTTTTAATGCATATAAGCATTTCACATATTTTTTTGTGATGTAATTATTATACATCCATTATAATAATAAAAAATAGCTTTAAGCATTTGTTTGTTAGCCAATACTGAAAGCTGACAAAAATGATTAAAAATGACTAATGCTGTTGCTCCATCTATTGGACAACATTGGTATTACATCATATTCAGTTGAAATGAATTAATAGAATGAATTGTTTTTTCACTTATCTCGGGAATGAGAAAATGAAAAAATGTGAAACTCAGAACTTAGATAGTGTTTGAGGAGTCCTGTTGAACAAGACCATTTCTGTGTTGCTGGGTGATTGAGTTTTTACTCTTATTTACCGGAGTAATGTCTGTTGAAATGCATATCTTTGTGGGCTTATATCTCGGGAATGCCCGGCCCAAATCGCACCATACTTGAATCGAAGCTAGATGAGGACGGGCTCTTTCCAACAAGCTCTCCCACAAGGATCTAGCTGGTCTATTCAGGGAGATTACAGCTGTTCCAAGACCGGGGTCTCACGGAATAGCGATCCGCGGGGGGGTAGATTTAGCGACGATAGATTTAGATAAAGATCTTACCAAGGACCTTACCATCAAAATTTGAGCGTGCAGCGACTTTCCGTTCTCGAGTTATGAATGAATTTGTACTGAGGGGGCGTGGCCTAAATGGCGGACAAACGTTACTTTCACTTTAGGATTCTCATTTTTAAAATGTGACACAATATTCATTAGTGCAATAGTCAATAGTCTTACAAAATGTGAGTGTAAATGTTCAAATAGTTATATTATAAAGTCTAAATAAGAATCATAGAATAATATTAGTTATATTGCATGACAAAATGACTATTTTAAACAGCAGGGGGCAGTAGAATACCACTTATTGACTTAATATTCAATTATGTTTTTAGAATTTTCACCTGTTTAACTGTTATAGAGGCATTAATTATTATTATCTCATTTAGAGTCACATGTTCTGACATGTTTTTAAGAAGATCTGAGCATTCATTGAAGAGATATAGGCTTTCGGGGACACATAAGGCTATATATTGAAGTGACCCTATTATAGCCATCCAAATGAATAAGTTATAGCCTCAGTTTCTGATAATCATTGATCTAGAGAGTCCAGAGAATTGTACTGCAATGATTTTGAGCATTGTGATATGAAAAATTATACGATCATACATGGAAAAGACCATTTACAGCCAATACAGGCAATTTACCATAGGAAATACATGGTTTTTAAGCTTTTTAACAGTTACAGCGCCATCTATGGTCCGATCTCCATGAAACTTTGCATGCTTCTTCACCATGTTATAACACATATGCTCATCAATTATTGTGAAGTTCTGAGTTTTTATTTATGATTTATAGGCTTTTGAGTGTATTTTGACAGGCCCATTTTCTAAACGACCCTGTTATAGTAAACCAAAGGGCAAATTTCAACTTTTTTTCGATAATTATGATCTAGAGAGTCTAGAGAATTGTCCTAGACTGGTTTGGTTCCGATCGGGCAAAAAACCAGGGACTAGTTTGCAAAAGTAGGTTTTTAACATATTTGTGAATATTTAATGAACAATTTGATTGACAGCAATGGTTCTAGAGGCAAAGTTGTTCAGCCTGAGGAGATCTATCGACTGATATGCATTTTATGGGGATTTGTGCAACACCACGTGATTACAGAGCCGTAAAACGACCAACTGCAGCAAGAAGCAATTAAAGACATTTTAAGAGAACTTTGGATAAATGGCTAAAAAAATCATACAGTAACTTTTAAGATAATTTAATGGTTTATAACTTTCGACAAATAGGTAGCGCAGTTACCAAATTGATGTGATGTGGTCAGAGTGAGGTGACAATGACACATACAAAGTTTGGTGTCAAAATGTCAAGGCATTGCATTGTTAAAGACTTAATAGTCATTTTGGCAGCATGCCTCAACTTTGCTGCTGCGCTATACGAAAACGGTTTCGTCAATCGACACGAAATCCATAACTTTTAGTCGGCACGGTCTGGAGATGATACGATTCGATTTTGGTGAAAATCGGACAAACGGTCTAGGAGGAGTTCAAAAAAGTAGGTTTTGACTGAAAATCAAGATGGCGGACAGGAAGTTCGGTCAAATAAGGAAAACCTGGTATCTATGTTCTCAGCTTGACCCAAGTAATCTATTAAGACCAGTGGCATTTCAACAGGCAGATTTATTCAAAAGTTATTAGCCTTTTTGGAAATTTTGTTATAACTTTTGACCACTAGGTGGTGCTGTTTCGAAACTTCTCAAGCTCCTTCAGGGCATCGTACTGATGACCCATACCGAGTTTCGTAATAATTCGTTCATGCGTTCAGAAAATACAGCATTTTAGCACATAATTCAAAATGGCCGACAGACAAAATGGCCGATCTGGGAAAATTGGATATCAGTCAACTCGGTATGACGCCCTGAATCTAACGAGGCCACTTTTATGATTTTTTGGACAAACCGTTCAGGAGTTATGAGCAAAAATAACCATTTTTCATATCTCCGGACCAGTAGGTGGCGCTGCGCCGAAACGCTGCATGTTGCCTCAGGTCATGCTTGTGATGACTTGTACCAAGTTTGGTCTGAATACGATAAAGCGTTGCGGAGATACAGCCTTAAGTTTGTTTTCGCAAGCACTACGTAAAATTATTTTGCACGTTATTCAAAAACTTTTAAGCGAATCAACTTGAATTCCATAACTTTTTGTCCCCACTGTCTGAAGATGATCTGGTGCAATTTTGGTGAAAATCGGAGCATCGCCCTAGGAGGAGTTCGAAAAAGTAGGTTTTTCTGAAAATTCAAAATGGCGGAAAAATTTGCATGACGGAAAATGACGTCATAGGGTGCAATCGAATCGTCATGAGCTCTGGAATCAGAGGAAAAAAGAATTTTGTTGATAGGCCTTACGTATCAAAAGTTATTAGCATAAATGTGAGTGAAACTTTGGACAGGTGGTGGCGCTAGAGGGAATAAGTTAGAGACACCAAAATTGGTGTACTTAATGTTGGGACTGTCCTCTATCAGAATGTCAAACCAAAACAACTTTCCCGGACACGGTTCAATGGGCTGCCATAGACCCCCAGTCGGAAGAAGAAGAATAATAATAATAATAATAATAATAAGAACCGGAACAGATACAATAGGTGCCTCCGCACCTTCGGTGCTTGGCCCCTAATAATAATAAGAACGGGAACAGATACAATAGGTGCCCGCACCTTCGGTGCTTGGCCCCTAATAATAATAAGAACCGGAACAGATACAATAGGTGCCTCCGCACCTTCGGTGCTTGGCCCCTAAATATAGCTGCAAGCAGCCATTACCGGGGCCAAGCGCAAGAAGCGGCAACAGATGCCATCATGGGTGGGAGTGGCAGACCAACTGCAGCAATGAGCAATTAAAGACATTTTAGGAGAACTTTGGATAAATGGCTAAAAAATCATAGATACAGCAACTTTTAAGATAATTTAATGGTTTATCACTTTCGACCAATAGGTGGCGCAGTTACAAAACTGATGTGATGTGGTCAGAGTGAAGTGACAATGACACATATAAAATTTGGTGTCAATATGTCAAGGCATTGCAGAGATAAAGCCCAAATAGTGCTTTTAGCATCATGCCTCAACTTTGCTGCTGCGCTATACGAAAACGGTTTCATCTATCGACACGAAATCTATAACTTTTAGTCGGCACGGTCTGGAGATGATACGATTCGATTTTGGTGAAAATCGGAAAAACGGTCTAGAAGGAGTTCGAAAAAGTAGGTTTTGACTGAAAATCAAGATGGCGGACAGGAAGTTCGGCCAAATAAGGAAAACCTGGTATCTATGTTCTCAGCTTGACCCAAGGAATCTATTAAGACCAGTGGCATTTCAACAGGCAGATGTATTCAAAAGTTATTAACCTTTTTGGAAATTTTGTTATAACTTTTGACCACATGGTGGCGCTGTTTCGAAATATTTTTAGTACCTTCAGGGGATGGTGTTGTTGGCACATTCTGAGTTTCTTAATATTACATCAATGCATTTGTTTAGTATAGCATTTTATTTCACAAAACTCTATTGAAGTCAATGGGAATTTCATGTTTTGTTCTATTATAGCGCCACCAAGAGGCTCAGTCCCACAATTTTTTTTATGTGTCCTCAGAGTGAGCCCATACGTATGTGTGTCAATTTTGGTGAAAATATCTCAATTCACTTCAGAGTTATAGACATTTATATGAAAAAACACGTAAAAAATGACTGACACGTGACTTTGTTTGAATTTTACTACCCCTTACTATCAATATTTTCGCATTTGGGCATTAGCGTATAGCCTATCGACCTATGTTTCCAAACTTCTGGCGGTGGTTTCGTCTCGATCGGACAAGCGGTTTCGAAGATATAGCCAAATGTTTTTTTCGCGCTAAATCGCAACGCTACACAAACCGTAAGACGAAACCCAGCATGTTTGGTATCGTTGGACTCGGCAATGATTCAGGAGCTCAAAAAGATGACTCTCGTGAAAATAAGTCGACCACACCCAAAGTTATAAGCATTTGAAAAAAAAAGTTCACCACTAGGTGGCGCTGTTTCGAAACTTCTCAGGCTCTTTCAGGGCATCGTACTGATGACCCATACCGAGTTTCGTAACAATTCGTTCATGCGTTCAGAAAATACAGCATTTTAGCACATAATTCAAAATGGCCGATAGACAAAATGGCTGATATGGAAAAATTGGATATCAGTCGACTCGGCATGACGCCCTGAATCTAACAAGACCAATTTTATTATTTTTGGACAAACTGTTCAGAAGTTATAAGCAAAAATAGCCATTTTTCATATCTCCGGACCAGTAGGTGGCGCTGCGCCGAAACGCTGCATGTTGTCTCAGGTCAAGCTTGTGATGACATGTACCAAGTTTGGTGTCAATACGATAAAGCGTTGTGGAGATACAGCCTTAAGTCCGTTTTTGCGAGCGCTACGAAATATATGTTCGTGCGTTTATCAAAAACGGTTTGACGAATCAACATTATTCTAATAACTTTTTGTCGGCATGCTCTGGAGATGATCTGGATCAATTTTCGTGAAAATCGGAGCATCGGCCTAGGAGGAGTTCGAAAAAGTACGTTTATTGAACAATTCAAAATGGCGGCCATATTTTTATGACGGGAAATGACGTCATATGGTGCAATCGAATCGTCATGAGCTCAGGAATCAGAGGAAAAAATAATTTTTTTGATAGGCCGTACGGTTCAAAAGTTATTAGCATAATAAAAGTGAAAATTTGGACAGGTGGTGGCGCTAGAGGGAATGAGTTAGAGACACCAAAATTGGTGTATTTAATGTTGGGACTGTCCTCTATCAGAATGTCAAACCAAAACAACTTTCCCGCAAACGGTTCTATGGGCTGCCATAGACGCCCAGTCGGAAGAAGAAGAAGCAGAATAATAATAATAATAATAATAATAATAATAAGAACCGGAACAGATACAATAGGTGCCTCCGCACCTTTGGTGCTTGGCCCCTAAATATAGCTGCAAGCAGCAATAACCGGGGCCAAGCGCAAGAAGCGGCAACAGATGCCATCATGGGTGGGAGTGGCAGACCAACTGCAGCAATGAGCAATTAAAGACATTTTAGGAGAACTTTGGATAAATGGCTAAAAAATCATAGATACAGCAACTTTTAAGATAATTTAATGGTTTATCACTTTCGACCAATAGGTGGCGCAGTTACAAAACTGATGTGATGTGGTCAGAGTGAAGTGACAATGACACATATAAAATTTGGTGTCAATATGTCAAGGCATTGCAGAGATAAAGCCCAAATAGTGCTTTTAGCATCATGCCTCAACTTTGCTGCTGCGCTATACGAAAACGGTTTCATCTATCGACACGAAATCTATAACTTTTAGTCGGCACGGTCTGGAGATGATACGATTCGATTTTGGTGAAAATCGGACAAACGGTCTAGGAGGAGTTCGAAAAAGTAGGTTTTGACTGAAAATCAAGATGGCGGACAGGAAGTTCGGCCAAATAAGGAAAACCTGGTATCTATGTTCTCAGCTTGACCCAAGGAATCTATTAAGACCAGTGGCATTTCAACAGGCAGATTTATTCAAAAGTAATTAGCCTTTTTGGAAATTTTGTTATAACTTTTGACCACAAGGTGGCGCTGTTTCGAATATTTTTAGTACCTTCAGGGGATGGTGTTGTTGGCACATTCTGAGTTTCTTAATATTACATCAATGCATTTGTTTAGTATAGCATTTTATTTCACAAAACTCTATTGAAGTCAATGGGAATTTCATGTTTTGTTCTATTATAGCGCCACCAAGAGGCTCAGTCCCACAATTTTTTTTATGTGTCCTCAGAGTGAGCCCATACGTATGTGTGTCAATTTTGGTGAAAATATCTCAATTCACTTCAGAGTTATAGACATTTATATGAAAAAACACGTAAAAAATGACTGACACATGACTTTGTTTGAATTTTACTACCCCTTACTATCAATATTTTCGCATTTGGGCATTAGCGTATAGCCTATCGACCTATGTTTCCAAACTTCTGGCGGTGGTTTCGTCTCGATCGGACAAGCGGTTTCGAAGATATAGCCAAATGTTTTTTTCGCGCTAAATCGCAACGCTACACAAACCGTAAGACGAAACCCAGCATGTTTGGTATCGTTGGACTCGGCAACGATTCAGGAGCTCAAAAAGATGACTCTCGTGAAAATAAGTCAGACCACACCCAAAGTTATAAGCATTTGAAAAAAAAAGTTCACCACTAGGTGGCGCTGTTTCGAAACTTCTCAGGCTCTTTCAGGGCATCGTACTGATGACCCATACCGAGTTTCGTAAAATCCGTTCATGCGTTCAGAAAATACAGCATTTTAGCACATAATTCAAAATGGCCGACAGACAAAATGGCCGATATGGAAAAATTGGATATCAGTCGACTCGGTATGACGCCCTGAATCTAACAAGACCAATTTTATTATTTTTGGACAAACTGTTCAGAAGTTATAAGCAAAAATAGCCATTTTTCATATCTCCGGACCAGTAGGTGGCGCTGCGCCGAAACGCTGCATGTTGTCTCAGATCAAGCTTGTGATGACATGTACCAAGTTTGGTGTCAATACGATAAAGCGTTGTGGAGATACAGCCTTAAGTCCGTTTTTGCGAGCGCTACGAAATATTTGTTCGTGCGTTTATCAAAAACGGTTTGACGAATCAACATTATTCTAATAACTTTTTGTCGGCATGCTCTGGAGATGATCTGGATCAATTTTCGTGGAAATCGGAGCATCGGCCTAGGAGGAGTTCGAAAAAGTACGTTTATTGAACAATTCAAAATGGCGGCCATATTTTTATGACGGAAAATGACGTCATAGGGAGCATCGAATCGTCATGAGCTCAGGAATCAGAGGAAAAAAGAATTTTCTTGATAGGCCGTACGGTTCAAAAGTTATTAGCATAATAAAAGTGAAACTTTGGACAGGTGGTGGCGCTAGAGGGAATGAGTTAGAGACACCAAAATTGGTGTATTTAATGTTGGGACTGTCCTCTATCAGAATGTCAAACCAAAACAACTTTCCCGCAAACGGTTCTATGGGCTGCCATAGACGCCCAGTCGGAAGAAGAACAAGAATAATAATAAATATAGCTGCAAGCAGCAATAACCGGGGCCAAGCGCAAGAAGCGGCAACAGATGCCATCATGGGTGGGAGTGGCAGACCAACTGCAGCAATGAGCAATTAAAGACATTTTAGGAGAACTTTGGATAAATGGCTAAAAAATCATAGATACAGCAACTTTTAAGATAATTTAATGGTTTATCACTTTCGACCAATAGGTGGCGCAGTTACAAAACTGATGTGATGTGGTCAGAGTGAAGTGACAATGACACATATAAATTTGGTGTCAATATGTCAAGGCATTGCAGAGATAAAGCCCAAATAGTGCTTTTAGCATCATGCCTCAACTTTGCTGCTGCGCTATACGAAAACGGTTTCATCTATCGACACGAAATCTATAACTTTTAGTCGGCACGGTCTGGAGATGATACGATTCGATTTTGGTGAAAATCGGAAAAACGGTCTAGGAGGAGTTCGAAAAAGTAGGTTTTGACTGAAAATCAAGATGGCGGACAGGAAGTTCGGCCAAATAAGGAAAACCTGGTATCTATGTTCTCAGCTTGACCCAAGGAATCTATTAAGACCAGTGGCATTTCAACAGGCAGATTTATCCAAAAGTTATTAGCCTTTTTGTAAATTTTGTTATAACTTTTGACCACAAGGTGGCGCTGTTTCGAAATATTTTTAGTACCTTCAGGGGATGGTGTTGTTGGCACATTCTGAGTTTCTTAATATTACATCAATGCATTTGTTTAGTATAGCATTTTATTTCACAAAACTCTATTGAAGTCAATGGGAATTTCATGTTTTGTTCTATTATAGCGCCACCAAGAGGCTCAGTCCCACAATTTTTTTTGTGTGTCCTCAGAGTGAGCCCATACGTATGTGTGTCAATTTTGGTGAAAATATCTCAATTCACTTCAGAGTTATAGACATTTATATGAAAAAACACGTAAAAAATGACTGACACATGACTTTGTTTGAATTTTACTACCCCTTACTATCAATATTTTCGCATTTGGGCATTAGCGTATAGCCTATCGACCTATGTTTCCAAACTTCTGGCGGTGGTTTCGTCTCGATCGGACAAGCGGTTTCGAAGATATAGCCAAATGTTTTTTTCGCGCTAAATCGCAACGCTACACAAACCGTAAGACGAAACCCAGCATGTTTGGTATCGTTGGACTCGGCAACGATACAGGAGCTCAAAAAGATGACTCTCGTGAAAATAAGTCGACCACACCCAAAGTTATAAGCATTTGAAAAAAAAAGTTCACCACTAGGTGGCGCTGTTTCGAAACTTCTCAGGCTCTTTCAGGGCATCGTACTGATGACCCATACCGAGTTTCGTAACAATCCGTTCATGCGATCAGAAAATACAGCATTTTAGCACATAATTTAAAATGGCCGACAGACAAAATGGCCGATATGGAAAAATTGGATATCAGTCGACTCGGTATGACGCCCTGAATCTAACAAGACCAATTTTATTATTTTTGGACAAACTGTTCAGAAGTTATAAGCAAAAATAGCCATTTTTCATATCTCCGGACCAGTAGGTGGCGCTGCGCCGAAACGCTGCATGTTGTCTCAGGTCAAGCTTGTGATGACATGTACCAAGTTTGGTGTCAATACGATAAAGCGTTGTGGAGATACAGCCTTAAGTCCGTTTTTGCGAGCGCTACGAAATATTTGTCCGTGCGTTTATCAAAAACGGTTTTGACGAATCAACATTATTCTAATAACTTTTTGTCGGCATGCTCTGGAGATGATCTGGATCAATTTTCGTGGAAATCGGAGCATCGGCCTAGGAGGAGTTCGAAAAAGTACGTTTATTGAACAATTCAAAATGGCGGCCATATTTTTATGACGGAAAATGACGTCATAGGGAGCAATCGAATCGTCATGAGCTCAGGAATCAGAGGAAAAAAGAATTTTCTTGATAGGCCGTACGGTTCAAAAGTTATTAGCATAATAAAAGTGAAACTTTGGACAGGTGGTGGCGCTAGAGGGAATGAGTTAGAGACACCAAAATTGGTGTATTTAATGTTGGGACTGTCCTCTATCAGAATGTCAAACCAAAACAACTTTCCCGCAAATGGTTCTATGGGCTGCATAGACGCCCAGTCGGAAGAAGAACAAGAATAATAATAATAATAAGAACCGGAACAGATACAATAGGTGCCCGCACCTTTGGTGCTTGGCCCTAATAATAAGAACCGGAACAGATACAATAGGTGCCTCCGCACCTTTGGTGCTTGGCCCCTAAATATAGCTGCAAGCAGCCATTATCGGGGCCAAGCGCAAGAAGCGGCAACAGATGCCATCATGGGTGGGAGTGGCAGACCAATTGCAGCAATGAGCAATTAAAGACATTTTAAGAGAACTTTGGATAAATGGCTAAAAAATCATATATACAGTAACTTTTAAGATATTTTAATGGTTTATCACTTTCGACAAATAGGTGGCGCACTTACGAAAGTGATGTGATGTGGTCAGAGTGAGGTGACAATGACACATAGAAAGTTTGGTGTCAAAATGTCATGGCATTCCAGAGATAAAGACTTAATAGTCATTTTGGCAGCATGCCTAAACTTTGCTGCTGCGCTACACGAAAAACAGTTTCGTCAATCGACACGAAATCCATAACTTTTAGTCGGCACGGTCTGGAGATGATACGATTCGATTTTGGTGAAAATCGGACAAACGGTCTAGGAGGAGTTCGAAAAAGTAGGTATTGACTGAAAATCAAGATGGCGGACAGGAAGTTCGGCCAAATAAGGAAAACCTGGTATCTATATTCTCAGCTTGACCCAAGGAATCTATTAAGACAAGTGGCATTTCAACAGGCAGATTTATTCAAAAGTTATTAGCCTTTTTGGAAATTTTGTTATAACTTTTGACCACTAGGTGGCGCTGATTCAAAACTTCTCAGGCTCCTTCAGGGCATCGTACTGATGACCCATACCGAGTTTCGTAACAATTCGTTCATGCCTTCAAAAAATACAGCTTTTTAGCACATAATTCAAAATGGCTGACAGCCAAAATGGCTGATCTGGGAAAATTGGATATCAGTCGACTCAACATGATGCCCTGAATCTAACGAGACCACTTTTATGATTTTTGAACAAACTGTTCAGAAGTTATAAGCAAAAATAGCCATTTTTCATATCTCCGGACCAGTAGGTGGCGCTGTGCCGAAACGCTGCATGTAGCCTCAGGTCATGCTTGTGATGACATGTACCAAGTTTGGTCTGAATACGATAAAGCGTTGCGGAGATACAGCCTTACATTTGTTTTCGCAAGCGCTACGTAAAATTAGTTTGCATGTTTATCAAAAACGATTTGACGAATCAACTTGAATTCCATAACTTTTTGTCCCCACTGCCTGAAGATGATCTGGTTCAATTTTGGTGAAAATTGGAGCATCGGCCTAGGAGGAGTTCGAAAAAGTAGGTTTTTCTGAAAATTCAAAATGGCGGAAAAATTTGCATGACGGAAAATGACGTCATAGGGTGCAATCGAATCGTCGTGAGCTCAGGAATCAGAGGAAAAAAGAATTTTGTTGATAGGCCTTATGGTTGAAAAGTTATTAGCATAAAT
This sequence comes from Chrosomus eos, assembly GCA_036326025.1. NCBI lineage: Eukaryota > Metazoa > Chordata > Actinopteri > Cypriniformes > Leuciscidae > Chrosomus > Chrosomus eos. The sequence continues at coordinate 5,601 of JAZAVI010001090.1, read as the reverse complement.
ATGAGTGAACTTTTGGACAGGTGGTGGCGCTAGAGGGAATGAGTTAGAGATACATTAGAGTTAGAGATTCATTAAAGAGATATAGGCTTTCGGGGACACATAAGGCTACATATTGAAGTGACCCTATTATAGCCATCCAAATGAAGAAGTTAGACCTTTTCTGATAATCATTGATCTAGAGAGTCCAGAGAATTGTACTGCACTGATTTTGAGAATTATGATATAGAGATTATATAATCATAGATGGAAAACACCATTTACAGCCAATAGAGGCAATTTACCATAGGAAATGTATGGTTTTAAACCTTTTTAACACACAATAATTATTTATTAATTTTCATTTATTCATTTATTTAGTCATTCTTTTTATTTATTTCTTTGATGTGTTTTATTGTTTAAAATGTCTGCGTAATGTCCTTTTATAATAAATTTGTATGGAGACTTGCATCATACAGTTGTCAGGTTTATAATGAAGTACTTACAACAAAAGGTGATGTAAGAAATTAAACATACTCTTTGCAGCAGAAAGAGAAAAAAGAAAGGAAAGACAATGAACTTTGAGATATATTAGACTATCTTTGCTGCTTCATTCTCATCATATTCCAACACTTCAAGTATTGATAAACAGGTAAGACTATTTTTATCTTTTAAATTAGTTATAACTGTTATTACATTGACATACTATGCCTAGAATACTCTGTAATATTTGTTTCTGTTATAAGGATATTCTGTTAAATAAATAGTTGCTTTAAACACAATGTTTTAGAAGTACATAATTCACTTGTAAAGTGTAACTAAAATAAAAAATCCTAATCAAATCCTCATTGTCTTTAGGTACATCAAATGTCTTACGCTGCTCTGATGACAAGATCATTTTCATTATAGGACAATATTCAACTCCAGAACCAGCTGAAGATTCTATTCAATGCAAATCAAGGAATCAGTTTGACTGCAGAAAAACAATGTCCAGATCATCACACCACCATCACCATTGTCGACTACATCTGTGTGGCTCAGTTCAGCATTCAGATCATCACACCACCATCACCATTGTGGACTACATCTGTGTGGCTCAGTTCAGCATTCAGATAATCACCATCACCATCACCATTGTGGACTACATCTGTGTGACTCAGTTCAGCATTCAGATAATCACCATCACCATCACCATTGTGGACTACATCTGTGTGGCTCAGTTCAGCATTCAGATTATCACACCATCACCATTGTGGACTACATCTGTGTGACTCAGTTCAGCATTCAGAATTATCACCATCACCATTGTGGACTACATCTGTGTGGCTCAGTTCAGCATTCAGATTATCACCATCACCATCACCATTGTGGACTACATCTGTGTGGCTCAGTTCAGCATTCAGATTATCACCATCACCATTGTGGACTACATCTGTGTGGCTCAGTTCAGCATTCAGATTATCACCATCACCATTGTGGACTACATCTGTGTGACTCAGTTCAGCATTCAGATTATCACCATCACCATTGTGGACTACATCTGTGTGGCTCAGTTCAGCATTCAGATTATCACATCACCATCACCATTGTGGACTACATCTGTGTGGCTCAGTTCAGCATTCAGATCATCCACACACATCACATGTGGACACATCTGTGTCTCATTCAGCATTCAGATTTCACACCATACATCTGTTGCTCAGTTCGGACTACAATGCACATATCAACCCATCACATTGTGACTACATCTGTGTGACTCAGTTCAGCATTCAGATTCATCACACCACCATCACCATTGTGGACTACATCTGTGTGACTCAGTTCAGCACATACTGAAATGCTGACCATTCTGAAATGCTTATCACAGTTGTATCTGACATTGTTGGATATATATTTGAAATAAATGATTTTTAACTTCCTTTTTAATTTCTACAGAAGCACCTATTGCCTAATGGCCATGAAATTTTGCATGCTTGTTTAGAGTCATGTCATTTGCTTATTTTTAAGAAAATCTGATCTTTCCTTGAGGACTGTAAAACACCCTTATGCCATTTCTGAAATGTTCTGTTGAAATGTGCCTGGAAAAGAATATGCTAAAACACAGAGAAAGGAGAAGCTTAAACAATAATACTTGATACAAACAATTGTGTGCATGCTTACACACACACACACACACCACACACACACACACACACACACACACACACACACACACACACACACACACACACACACACACACACACACACACACACACACACACACACACACACAACACACAGGAATATGTTAGCGTGAAAATCTCTTAATGTATATAAGCATTTCACATATTTTTTTGTGATGTAATTATTATACATCCATTATAATAATAAAAAATAGCTTTAAGCATTTGTTTGTTAGCCAATACTGAAAGCTGATAAAAATGATTAAAAATGTCTAATGCTGCTGCTCCATCTATTGGACAACAGTGGTATTACATACTATTCAGTTGAAATGAATTAATAGAATGAATTGGTTTTTCACTTCTATCTCGGGAACGAGAAAATGGAAAAATGTGAAACTCAGAACTTAGTGTTTGAGGAGTCCTGTTGAAGAATACCATTCCTGTGTTGCTGGGTGATTGAGTTTTTACTCTTATTTACTGGGAGTAATGTCTGTTGAAATGCATATCTTTGTGGGCTTATATCTCGGGAATGCCCAGGCCAAATCGCACCATACTCGAATCGAAGCTAGATGAGGACATGCTCTTTCCAACAAGCTCTCCCACAAGGATCTAGCTGGTATATTCAGGGAGTTACAGCCGTTCCAAGACCGGGGTCTCACGGATTAGCTATTTGCGGGGGGGGGGGGGGGGGGGGGGGGGGGGGTGCGCTCCCGAGCCCCGCGACGATAGATTTAGATAAAGACCTTACCAAGGACCTTACCATCAAAATTTGAGCGCGCAGCGACTTTCCGTTCTCGAGTTATGAATGAATTTGTACTGAGGGGGCGTGGCTTAAATGGCGGACAAACGTTACTTTCACTTTAGGATTCTCATTTTTAAATGTGACACAATATTCATTAGTGTGTAATAGTCAATAGTCTCACAAAATGTGAGTGTAAATGTTCAAATAGTTATATTATAAAGTCTAAATAAGAATCATAGAATAATATTAGTTATATTGCATGACAAAATGACTATTTTAAACAGCAGGGGGCAGTAGAATACCACTTATTGGCTTAATATTTAATTATGTTCTTAGAATTTTCACCTGTTTAACTGTTATAGAGGCATTAATTATTATTATCTCATTTAAGCACCTATTGCCTAATGGCCATGAAATTTTGCATGCTTGTTTAGAGTCATGTCATTTGTTTATTTTTAAGAAAATCTGATCTTTCCTTGAGGACTGTAAAACACCATTATGCCATTTCTGAAATATTCTGTTGAAATGTGCCTGGAAAAGAATACGCTAAAGCACAGAGAAAGAAGAAGCTTAAACAATAATACTTGATACACACAATTGTGTGCATGCTTACACACACACACACACACACACACACCACACACACACACACACACACACACACACACACACACACACACACACACACACACACACACACACACACACACACACACCACACACACACACACACACACACACACACACACACACGGAATGTTAGTGTCAAAATACCTTTTAATGCATATAAGCATTTCACATATTTTTTTGTGATGTAATTATTATACATCCATTATAATAATAAAAAATAGCTTTAAGCATTTGTTTGTTAGCCAATACTGAAAGCTGACAAAAATGATTAAAAATGACTAATGCTGTTGCTCCATCTATTGGACAACATTGGTATTACATCATATTCAGTTGAAATGAATTAATAGAATGAATTGTTTTTTCACTTATCTCGGGAATGAGAAAATGAAAAAATGTGAAACTCAGAACTTAGATAGTGTTTGAGGAGTCCTGTTGAACAAGACCATTTCTGTGTTGCTGGGTGATTGAGTTTTTACTCTTATTTACCGGGAGTAATGTCTGTTGAAATGCATATCTTTGTGGGCTTATATCTCGGGAATGCCCGGCCCAAATGGCACCATACTTGAATCGAAGCTAGATGAGGACGGGCTCTTTCCAACAAGCTCTCCCACAAGGATCTAGCTGGTCTATTCAGGGAGATACAGCTGTTCCAAGACCGGGGTCTCACGGAATAGCGATCCGCGGGGGGGTAGATTTAGCGACGATAGATTTAGATAAAGATCTTACCAAGGACCTTACCATCAAAATTTGAGCGTGCAGCGACTTTCCGTTCTCGAGTTATGAATGAATTTGTACTGAGGGGGCGTGGCCTAAATGGCGGACAAACGTTACTTTCACTTTAGGATTCTCATTTTTAAAATGTGACACAATATTCATTAGTGCAATAGTCAATAGTCTTACAAAATGTGAGTGTAAATGTTAAAATAGTTATATTATAAAGTCTAAATAAGAATCATAGAATAATATTAGTTATATTGCATGAAAAAATTACTATTTTAAACAGCAGGGGGCAGTAGAATACCACTTATTGACTTAATATTCAATTATGTTTTTAGAATTTTCACCTGTTTAACTGTTATAGAGGCATTAATTATTATTATCTCATTTAGAGTCACATGTTCTGACATGTTTTTAAGAAGATCTGAGCATTCATTGAAGAGATATAGGCTTTCGGGGACACATAAGGCTATATATTGAAGTGACCCTATTATAGCCATCCAAATGAATAAGTTATAGCCTCAGTTTCTGATAATCATTGATCTAGAGAGTCCAGAGAATTGTACTGCAATGATTTTGAGCATTGTGATATGAAAAATTATACGATCATACATGGAAAAGACCATTTACAGCCAATACAGGCAATTTACCATAGGAAATACATGGTTTTTAAGCTTTTTAACAGTTACAGCGCCATCTATGGTCCGATCTCCATGAAACTTTGCATGCTTCTTCACCATGTTATAACACATATGCTCATCAATTATTGTGAAGTTCTGAGTTTTTATTTATGATTTATAGGCTTTTGAGTGTATTTTGACAGGCCCATTTTCTAAACGACCCTGTTATAGTAAACCAAAGGGCAAATTTCAACTTTTTTTCGATAATTATTGATCTAGAGAGTCTAGAGAATTGTCCTAGACTGGTTTGGTTCCGATCGGGCAAAAAACCAGGGACTAGTTTGCAAAAGTAGGTTTTTAACATATTTGTGAATATTTAATGAACAATTTGATTGACAGCAATGGTTCTAGAGGCAAAGTTGTTCAGCCTGAGGAGATCTATCGACTGATATGCATTTTATGGGGATTTGTGCAACACCACGTGATTACAGAGCCGTAAAACGACCAACTGCAGCAAGAAGCAATTAAAGACATTTTAAGAGAACTTTGGATAAATGGCTAAAAAAATCATACAGTAACTTTTAAGATAATTTAATGGTTTATAACTTTCGACAAATAGGTAGCGCAGTTACCAAATTGATGTGATGTGGTCAGAGTGAGGTGACAATGACACATACAAAGTTTGGTGTCAAAATGTCAAGGCATTGCATTGTTAAAGACTTAATAGTCATTTTGGCAGCATGCCTCAACTT
>JAZAVI010001089.1:7500-29447 GCA_036326025.1 Chrosomus eos | reverse complement strand
GAATTATGTAAATGGTTCACTATGCTAGGCGCATCCAAAGTAGTATCTAAAGCTCGAGCACACTTACTATCCTCAATTAAAGTTTGGATGCGTGTCTCTAATTCTGAAATCTTCTCCGTCAGCCTGACTGTCTCCTTGCATTTATCACATATAAACCCTATATTGCCGACGGGGAAGGCTATAGTAAACATATGGCATGAGGTGCAAGTGACAATAACAGGACAAGACATTACTCACCGTGTTTGTTGACTGATTCTTACTCACCTGGGCTTTTTATGAACTCAGAGGCGCGGGCGTGCACGAGAAAAATAAATAAATAACTGAGCGCACGGGTGGCGCGTTAACAGGCTACCGAGATACTCAGAGATGGGGGACTCGAGTCGCAAATTTAAGGACTTGAGACTTGCTTGACTAAATTAATAAAATGACTCGACTTGACTTTGACTTGAGATCCAATGACTTGAGACTTGACTTGACTTGAACTGTATGACTCGAGAATGACTCGATATACATTTTTATATAAATCATCGCAACATCAATTGATGAACAAAATGAAAGCAACGGAACCATTGACGTCAGTCATCAGATTCTGCGCGATTGCTTGACGCTGCACGAGCCCAGAAAAAACATACATTGCGGTGAGCGCGCTAAATACAAAAACATCTCCCAGCATCGTTTCTTTTTGGATATAAACACTAGAAATTGACCATATTCATACAAGAAGATTTGCTGTACGCATAATAACTGGCAAGGGATATAGGACGACCATCACAACCTCAAACAGTCGAACTTCATTCACCACGTCTAAAAGTAAGCTATGGCTTGTTTAACCTGTTTGTTATAGTTAATTTGACTATCTTTAAATCTAGAGAGAATATTCCTCAAACTAGCATGGCTCTTTATACACGTTTTCAAATGTAGCTTAATGTTGTTGATATTCAAATGATAATTAATGATGGCATATGTTTTGTATAACATTTGCCACATTTCTTTTTAAATCATGCTTTAAAGCCAAAAAATGTCATTCTTTCCAATGACGAAAAACAATATAGAAAACTGTTAGTTTTGTCGCTTTCTCTTAAAGCAGGGTTAGATGTTATCAGGGGGTTGATGGCAAAAAATGCCAGCAGAATTAATATGCACCCAAAATTCAAATGGTGGAAATATTGCCCTAGTTATTTTCATAATTATAACATATGATATCAAAAAATATTTCCAGAATATTGGCGCGATTGCAAATGTGATGATTTTATAAAACAGTTCAGTAAACAAAGAGTGAATATTGTGATGTGACATTTTAGACATAGTATTCCAAATATTCTCTGTGTTTTTGCTCTATTTCTCCAATGGCAATAGTTCCAAACAAGCCACAGAAAGAGTTATGTGTTTTTGTGATTCAGTGACCTAGTTGTTTAGTTCCAGAACGAATCTGCCGTTTTGAATGCTTCTATGACTCGTACATTAAGGCGGTGATTTGGCGCCACCTATTGGCGGTTTTAACTTCATAATTAAAAATATATAACTTATATAAAGGGGATTGCCAGTTGAAGAATGCCATTTGGTGGCATAGGAAACATTATACTTGAATTGTGAATTGTTATACCTTTTAATGGTCTTCTGCAGTGTTTAAGGCATATTTATTTTTTCATGCTTTAATGTTGGCCTAATTACAGTAACTTTTACATTTTAGGCTATGTAGTTTGAAATTGTATTTATTTTTTATTTTTAGATTTTTATTGTATTAACCACTCAGCTGTATGTGGAAATGTATATTTAAAAAAAATATATGTTGCAAATAAAACCATAGTCCACAACTTCTGTAGTTTTAACTTATTTTAATATATAAATTCAGTGAAATCATCAAACGTTTGTATGACTTGCCAGTGACTTGTGACCCAAGCTACGACTTGACTTGACTTGCTTGACATAAGGCAGTGACTTGACTTGACTTGCTTGCTTTTATAAAAAATTGACTTGGACTTGCTTGAGACTCGAAGGTTAAGACTTGAGACTTGCTTGTGACTTGCACATGTGTGACTTACTCCCACCTCTGGAGATGCTAGCATGTTGTGCTAACAATAACGGAAGCTAGTGATGTTAGGTTAATCTGAGATGTTAGGTAAACTGTTATTAGTACACTACAACAGTCACTACAACATTATGCTGACTGACAAATGGGCTCCTGCAGGAAGGCGACGCAGCCTGTCCCTCAGATTACTACACCCTCCAAACGTCCATCGAAGCGGCCCTGATATGGGTGGCCCAGATATGAAGGAAGCTGCTCTGGACTAGGAGGTGGTGAACCAAGCCAAGAGGTTGCGGTTTGAAGATGCTTTGCCTCCTCATGTGTCTCTGGCCCTCCTCTCGCAGGATCCTTGGATCCAGGTAAGTGTCCACCACACTCACTGCCTCTATTTAGGGATACTATGCTTCCTGGGTTACGCTCCTCCTCGCTCGGTACGTCGGTTCTCCCCTTGGCGCCGCTACCACAGAGCCTGGCTAGCACTTCCCAGCCCATCCCACTGGCTCTTGTTGACAATCAGACCCGGCTAGGTGATTCAGTTCACCAGGCATCTTCCCAGGTTCAGCGGTGTCCTCTTTACCTCAGTCGCAGGCAAAGACGCCCCTGTCCTGCATGCGGCAATTGCGGTCCTGCTGGCGAAGGATGCAATAGAGCCTGTCCCCCCAGCCAAATTGAAGACAGGGTTTTACAGCCCTTACTTTATTAAACCCTAGAAAGGCAGTGGGTTATGGCCAATCTTGGATCTGCTAGTCTTAAACTGGGCCCTTCACAAGCTCCCGTTCAAGATGCTTACGCAGAAACACATCTTTACGTGCATTCGTCCTCAAGGTTGGTTCACAGTAATCGACCTGAAGGATGTACTTCCACATCTCAATTCTTCCTCGACACAGACCGTTTCTTTGTTTTGCCTTTGAGGGTCAGGCATACCAGTACAAGGTCCTCCCCTTTGGGCTGTCCCTGTCTCCGTACTGCTTTACCTAAGTCACAGAGGCTGCCCTTGCATTCGCATTCTAAACTATCTTGACGACTGGCTCATTCTTGCTCAATCTCAAGATCAGTTGTGCGGGCACAAGGACCTGGTGCTTATGAACCTCAGCCATCTGGGGCTTTGGGTCAATGAGAAAGGATCAAGCTCTCCCCTGTGTAGAGCATCTCTTTTCTTGGTATGGAGTAGGACTATCAACATGACGACACTACTCATGAACAAGTGCGCATAGTCATTGTTAAACTGCCTGAGTATGTTCAGGGGAAAACAGCATTTCCACTGAAGCAATTTCAGAGGCTCCCTGGTCACCCCGCTCGGGTTGATGCATATGAGAACGCTTCAGAAATGGCTACAGGTTGTGTCACAACTTGCATGTCACAACTGGCCCGCCATCTCCTCCTCTGAAGTCAGCAGTGGCTAAGGTCGCTAAGTGCAACTTATATTCCGGATGAGCTCAATCCTGCAGCTGATGCGCTCTTACAACAGCTCACGCTCCCGGGAAAATGTAGACTCCAGATCCAGCTGATCTGCAGTCAATTCACTGACGCACAGGTAGAGCTGGTGAAAAATATCTGAGGTGGGGCTGTGTCATATTCTGTCGGTTTCAATAGTCTGGTAACATGGGAGTATTTTAGTATAATGGCTTTGAGGTTGTGGAATGCTCTTCCTCAAGACATCCGTCCAACATCCACCCTTCTCTCCTTCAAATACACATAGTTTATCTGATTCTGTATATTACTCTTCAGCTCACAGTCTGTAAATTAAACATATGCTATTTGTTTGAATCCCTCTTTGTTTGTTTCTTTAACCTAACTTTGTAAGTGACCTCTGTATATTAGGCCTAATTTCTGTCCTTGGTGTGTGTATTGTGCTTTGATGTTGATTGTTCTATTCCTTAACCCAGTCCCAGTGGTTCTTAATCTTTATAGAGTTCCCCATGATGCTTTAAACATCTTACTTTGTACTCCCAATCTTCAGTCACAATTTTTTCAATAAGGGACAATATTTGACCTCTTAAATCGATTTAAATAAAAAAAATATTCAATAGAGAAATGTGCAATGATGGTAAAAACGTAGTGATGCTTTTAAATTAAAAATTTGCCAATAGGTGGTGAGTCATCGAGTCATTCATTCCGTGACGAAGCGAGTGGATGTATTTATGAATTAATAATTAAATCATTGACTCTAATGATTCGTTCAAAGCCGCAGATTTGTTCACAAACACTGTGTGCTGCAGTTCTGCTGTGGCTTTCGTTGGAGCTATTATTTTGTTGTAAAAATACTGACAACTGTGTTGTAGCCTAAATGAACATCACTTAATATTAATATTTCGTTTGTTGAACTGTTGTATAAAATCAATGTCACATTTGCAATCGTGTGGACCTTCATATTATGTGATCAACATTAAACACAGGAAGGGAATGTGTCTGTATCGAAGAGAGTTTGAATCTTATATCGATCTCTATGCACAGCCTGCTGTGTCTATATTTGTTCTGCGTGCTAGTAAGTGCTAAATTCTCTTATATTACAAAGGTACATTGTCTAGAACGGTAATATAGTGCGATTTGCCAAGGCAGCAATCTGCACAAGGATGTCATGTATTTACAGAATTTTACCTCATAGAAAAACATGCTCAGTTTAAACTTATTTTAAGGTGAGTGATATAGGTGAGTGACCGGTGCTTTGTGATAAAGTCAGTAATTATTTAATGCCATATTACAAGGCTGAGGCATTCTTACACAAAAACAGACAAATTGCACACACTTTCCATTTGCATTTGAAATTTAACTCAAACTGTTTACTTTCTCAGACAGGTGCTGCTTCCCTCACTCTGGTAACTGTCCATGCTGGATCTGTCACTGTTGTTTTAAAAAGTAATCACCATTAGCATGACCGCATCCAGCTAGCCAGGCCTTTCTAGTGTACAGCTCCGATAGTGTTGCTGTCTGATACATACCTGTCAAGTTTTGGATTTGAAAATAAGGGAAAGCCCCCCCACCGCCTCCCCCCCCCCCCCCCCCAACCAAGCTCCAGTATCACTAACATTTTAAGACAGGCAATAGCTGAAATAAAAACACAAAATGGTATATATGAAGAGCATTTATTTAAAGGCTTATTTGCATATTGTCTGTTCATTTAACATTGCTTGCCTTACATTTAGCCTACATTTTATTTTCATTCCACACATTCATTTCATTTCATATTGCTTTTCTTTTACAGTTTTTCTTTTCATTTCACATAACTTTTCTTTACTCTTTTAGTGAGTTATTGTACAGATTTGTTGCAGACTTTGCGTTCTTTAAGACTGTTTTGGATGGAGTGTAGGCTATTAGTGGGCTGGGCCAGAGTGGTTCATTTTACATGAGAGTAGAGCGCTAACAGTTCTGTTGTCTAACGTCATCCTATTCTCTTTAACCTTCCGTACCATGCTAAAGTCGCAGTTACAAAACGCGCGTGACTGTCCCCCATCCTGCTCCTCTTCAGAAAAGTAATTTCGCTGTCCCATTGATCGCAGAATTTACATGAGGGTTTTGTTTTTTTGGCCGGAGTGCCGGAGTGTCCGTCTCTGTCATAGCGTCCATCATCCGTCTCTGTTTTTCCGTCTCCCCGCGTTGTCACTCATCATCTGACCTCACACACTAACCTCGCGACAACTGTCACCTACACCTGTAGTATTGCGGTTATCGCGAGGGTAGTGACAGAGCTCAGATTGGGAATGTTTTTTTTTTTTTTTTTTACTCCGCCCGGCGAGGTATTATTATTTTTTTTAAACGCAGGTTAAAATACGGGAGATTTACGGGAAAATACTAATACGGGAGGACGGCGGGAAAGGAGGGTAAAATACGGGACTTTCCCGGCTAAAACGGGATACTTGACAGGTATGGTCTGATAGAGATGCGCGCGCAGCTTGGGGCGCTAAAAGAATCGCATAGCGCTGACCTGAATTGAGCTCGCTGATTGGCTACAGATTATGTCAAACATTTATATCTTAAATCAGCAATTGGCTAAACTGCTCCAGAGACCCGCCTTTCTGGGGCGATTTCTCCAGCGCCCCAGAGCTGATCACGTGCACAGAGCTGGAGGGGTCGTGTAGAAAAAAACTACATTTTGAATTTCTATCATATTTTTCACATATACTGGGTGCATTTAATATCTCAAACACACAAATATTGACAATTTGTATATATTATTTATTTATGTATGTGGCTCATAAACTGTGGTCTGACTCGTGGGGGGGGCAGCGCCCTAGCGCCCTCTATTGGCCAGCCGCCCCTGGACCTGATGCTCCTGGCAACAGCCCCTCCCTGACGGATTCCCCTGAGAAAGGACCTTGTTTCTCAGGGACGGGGCACAATTTGGCACCTGCGTCCAAACTTGGCTTCACTTTTCACTTTTTCACACTTGGTCTGAAGTCATAACTTTGTAAATATAAAAAAGAAAAATCAAAGCAATTTGCCTGTATTTGCTGTTACATTTGCAGTGTCATTAATGCACCACTAGGGGTGCCAAACAAAATCACAAAAATAATATTAATAGAATTTTCGTAGTTGATGTATTTCAAAAAATGCCTGAGACTGTTAGCTTTACTCATGATACATAATATTTCTTAAATTGTATGGTCTTAATTATAAGGGTTTGTAAAGATATGATTTAGAGAGAGTATTGATTTGGAGCTATTTAGTGTTGAACAGAGTGAGGGTCATGTGACCTTTTAAGATATTCTATTACACAGACTCAATATGCAGGCCCTGTAACAGGATAGGAATGTTGATCAAATCTACAGGGTTTAGCAGCAGAAAAGACATTAGCAGAGGCTTCTTCTCATCTCAGGACACACTCAGTATAAGACAGAAGTTAAATCCCTCTGGAGCCACTAATGATGCTTTAAGTGTTGGAGTGATGTGGTAATGCACAACTGGGACCGCAGTAAATCTCATTTCCCGAAGTGAATCTGGGACCTTGAACAGCCAACATACTTAACCACTAAACTACCACAATTCGCTTGTGAATTCTGTTTATTCTGTTTGTATTAGCATCTATTCTCTGCAATTATTCAGTTTGGAAAGATAAAGTGCAAAATTAAGGATGTGACAGCCATGATCACGAGTTTTGTATAATTTTGTTTTCATTATGGAGGGTAATCTGTACTTTTGATAAACAAATTCACACTGCACCACTTTATGACTATAACATGTTTCATGTAACCATTGGATTTTACTCAAATCAGATTTTAATTTAGAGACAATAAAACCAAGGCATTAGTGTCATTTAGAAGAACATGTTGACTTTACGGGGCTCCACCTTTCCTAGGATTTCCCACCGGATTTTGCCAAATAGGGAATGATGCTACTGATTTCTCTGCATCTGAATCCCATGTGACCAGGACACTTGCTTAAGGCAATGCTGGCAAGCCACCATAATACATACAGTTATGTATGTATGAGTGTATTCATTATCAGTGTTCACCCTATTACTGTATTATTGCATTTATTTCCATTAGTGTACAGTATGTGGCGACCTCTGTTATGTTTGTAGGCCTACTGTGTCTTGTCATCAAGGTGTTTTGTTTCTCATTGATCTGTGTATTCCATGTCTTTGTGATCTGATTCTGTCTGTTGTAGCCAGATAAAGATTTAATGTGCTGAATCACTGTCAGGATGATAAATAAACATCTGACTTTGTAGTCAATCTAGCAGGTGTTTGAATTCAATTTTGTACACATAGTGGCAATCAATTATCCACACTTAGTCACGTCACCGTTTCCGGGTCCAAACACCCCTTCACATCCCAAAAGCAAATAAGCATATACACCTATATTGCTACCGGAAAAAAACATGTTCCTATGAAGTTGGCCGCACATTGATTCATATGGCTGTTGAAATAGTATTCTTGAAACAAAGTGGAGGCTTAGACCCAGTAACAGTATTATCACAACTTAACAAGCGGATATTATAGCTCACACCCACACAACCCTGTGCAAAATAAAATACCAAAAACATCTGACAAATATTATAATTTGTTGTTGCAAATCTCCACACCTGGGTAAATGGTTACATTATGAATATATAAGTCATGAATATGAAAGTTATGCATTACTAAAATATGCCTTCAGTTGAACGTAGATTCTCTTGTGTTCACAGTGTTGTGCTTGTGGAGAACATTCCAGAAGATCTGTCCATTCCATATAAAGGCACAGTTTCCCTGACCGCTGGTCTTCATGAGCTGCTGGATAAAGCACGTCGATCTGTTGAGATTGTGTCACCATGGTGGGCACTGAACTCGACCAAGTCTGGATCAAATCTTCCTCAGGCCAAACAGGTAACAATCAACATACTGCAGTTTCAACACATTTACTGATTACGCCTAGGAACTTTCTTGTTATGCAGATAATTGTACAATGACTGAATGTAGAACGTTGAGTTTCTCCTAAAGAGAGTTGGATTATTCCCATATGACCTGATTTAAATGTATCTGTATCTTCTGTCATCCTCAGGGTCAGATCTTATTCCATCAGTTGATGAGATTGCAGTCTCGGTCAGTCAGTTTGAGGGTGGCCAGTGGCCTAACTAATTCCTCAGAGCTAAAGGCACTCACTCGGAGTGGTAAGTATATGATGTTATTTGACATCCACTGTCTAGCAAAACCATCTTGTAAGACTCTGTGTTTGGACCCAAGTTTAAAGAAGCAAAGGCGCAGGAATTCTTTAATAACTAATAGGAAATAGGAAACACTCTATAATCAGTAAACCTGCAGTCAAGTCTGAAGAACATAAAAAACGGCAATGAAACCAAGAGAAATATAATAGAGCAACAAAAGTGAGTAAAGTGAGAATGTTTTTAAGAGCACTCCTGGTGTTTCCACATCTCACAGTTCCCAGTGGACCTTCCTTGAGCTTTGTCCTATTGCTCAGATTCTCCCTGGCCCTCATCTACTCAACATAGACAAGTGCAACAACCGGCTTTCAAACCCTAGGAAGGACCACTGGATAATCTGGGAACTTGGATTACTGGAGGCTTGGGAGAAGTACTTGACTTGGTAAAGATAACTAGGGCTCAGAGGAGACAGATGGTATGAGAGGGAACACTGGGGAACACACTGAGGGCTCTGGAGACTTCATAAAAAAAGACAATAAAAAACTACTGGAATAGACCCCAGGGTCTTGAGGATGAGGGCATGGGGAGTCTGGAGGAGCAGGAGAGTCAGGAAGACCATCGGAGTCTCGGCAGGACTCAAGAAATCAAAGAAGAGTCATGACATCCAGTTCTCTTTGGGGCTTTGTGTTCACAGCAGCTTGTGAAACAGGCTCGGGAAGAAATGGAAGCTTCTCAGTGGAATTGCATGATGGGTCAGATCAACTGCATATACACACTCCACTGAAAACTCGCAGAAGATCACATGCATTTGATTGGTCAGATGTACTTGTGCAGTTTGCCAGGTTCAATATAACTATGTGATCAGGGTTTGAAATGAACACCTGCCAACCCACCAAATGCAGGTAAAAATCAGCTGTGGCGGGTAATGCTGTCCATTCACGAGCCAATTTGTTGGGTTTCGTGGGCCAATTTGGATGTTTACTCACTTTGCTGGGGAAGTTTGTGTAAGACAAATATGTGCTGATTTAGCCCAAATACTGAGTCATCATGATATATTAAATACAGCGTATTGCACAGAATCTGCTCATATCTGGCTTACTTGAACACAAACGTCACTACGCAACAAATAACAGCGCGCTTGTTCATTTGCATTGAAGCAATAGAAAAGATTAAAAAGCATTTGGTTAAAAGGCATTGTTATTTTCCAACATCCTAAATTTTGATATGTTCTTTGTACTATATTGATCTGTTTTGAACACATTTTTGGTGATGAGGATGAAAGAGGAAGAGAGAAGATGCTGGATGACAGGATTTTGTTTGAATAAGTAAAAAGTATAATTTACTTAAAAATTTAGTAGCCAAATTGGCCGTTGAGTGAAAAAGTTAATTTCAATCCCTGTATGTGATTATTGGGTCTATTGGGCTTATCCAATATTAAATTAAAAGCACTATAAATGTATTCCGTATAAGTCAGTTATGAGTTTAGAATGGGGAAAAAATGAAAATGAAATGAAAAAAATGAAAATAATTAAAGGATAACTGCGTCTTGTCATGAAATAGTCTGTATTTTGTGTCATGTAATTTATTTAGGCCATGAAATTAGGCAGGTCACACTGGGCGCCCTATACTTTTATCACTTGAGCACATGTCCTTGATGGCACCTTGTGTGAAAAATATTGAGAACGATTGCCATTGGTTGTTCTACAGAGTGACTGTTTGTTCATTGGCCAATCAGGTGCAGACGTGCATTACCTGAACATGACAGCCCTCAGTAGAGGTCAGCTGAAGTCCTCCTTCTGGCTGGTGGACCGGAAGCACATGTACATCGGAAGTGCCGGCATGGACTGGAGATCACTCTCTACGGTAAAGACATCTCTATACTCAAGTGCAAAGCTGTACATGTCCCTGTGTTTACCTGGATGGCAATATACTGGTTATTAAAACAATATAAACTTAAATAACCTTAACCTGAATAAGGATTTTGTTTCAATGTTGAATATGGTTGAAAATGGCATTATGCTGTAATTGGAACATAACCCTGTTTTGAAGTTTTGTGGCATTATGCACCAGAATTGAACCAGTTTCCAGCACTGAAGCTAAACTGTAACGCTATGTCGCTTCTGAGGGTGCTCAGGAAAAAAGGGCAGTTCCCCAAGGTACAGAAGTGGAAAAAAACTTTCTTTTATTTGCAGTTGATTTCAGGTGGTTTTAGTTGTTGTGTTTCATTTTCTGAGAGTGCAAGCATGATGTTGAAACTAATTTACATTGTAACATTGATTCAATGATGAAATAAATAAAAAAAATGTAAACAATTGGGGGTGCAAAAGTGATGTTGATTCAATGCGGTTAACATTGACACATTAACACTGATTTAACATTGTCTCAATAATTACTTGCTATCTGGGTAAGGCACAAAGATGTACCTCTTCGCTTTTGTACCTTAGGGTTCTGCCCACCTTTTTTAGGTGGCATTAGCATTACTGTTACAATAAACATTTCAGGTATTGCAAAAACAATTTTTAGTTACTAGTACTGTAAGTTTTAAGTAGCTTTAAAAACGTCTCGGTTACTGATGTAACCCTCGTTCCCTGAAGGAGGGAACGGGAGACGTGACGTCGATGTGACGACGTTAGGGGATCACTTCAGGGAGCCCTATCAACTTCGAGTGTCTACAGAACAAGCCAATGAACGTTGGCGTGCGTGAAACGCGTCACGCGCCCCGCCCCGCAGCGCGGGTATAAACAGGAAGCGGGCGCACGCACTCATTGTTTTTCGCTGAGGAGCCGAGATAGTGACGGCCGTACAGCGATGGTCAGCAACTGTGGCGGCGGGACTTCACGTCTCCCGTTCCCTCCTTCGGGGAACGAGGGTTATATCAGTAACCGAGACGTTCCCCTTCAGTCGCTCACGTTCGACGTGACGTCGACGTGACGACGTTAGGGGATCCCATGGAAAACGCCATCGGTTGCTGCCACATCCAGCGCCCTACGCAAGACCCCCAACTGCTGGGGCGGAAGATCTGCGTAGAGGGAGTTCAACTGCTGTTCCATATACCCACACCGTGAACTCTTGAATAACACTGGGAAAGCGTGCCTTTCCAGGGGAGAGGGACACTGCGGAAGCCACATCCTGCCCGAAGGGAGATAACATGTGGAGAATACTCATATGGACTGGCCAGAGGGGCAGTGCAACATATGGAATGTCACTGGGGTGGCTCCAGCCTGAGAAGGGGGAGGCTACACCAGACAGTGACGGCAGAGCGGACTCTGCCAAGGGAAAGACACGGGCTCACCGCAGGGAGCTGGTCGTGGAAGAATACTCATATGGGATCGCCGCAGGGATCACCACATATGGAACCCAGCCTAGCACAAGTTACACAAGCATACGAGCACTAGGCCTGGCGTCGGACGCTACGCAACGTCCGACTGCCGAAGGGGTGCAGAGGAACTCACAGGGTTCGCCAGAGTGGGGAACTCGACTGGAGCAAAAAGCGCATGTATCCGCTCCATGTGGAGGGGAGTGGTGCAGCAAGCCGACACAAGAGTGTAAAACTTCGGTGTTACCGGCTGGTTGAAGCGAACACACAGGAAGAAACCGGCTCAACACGTAGGCTATGAAACCTAGCGAACGTGTTAGGGGTCGCCCAGCCCGCAGCTCTACAGATATCTGTCAGCCAGGCCTCGTGTGCCAGCGCCCAAGAAGAAGCGACACTCCTGGTGGAGTGGGCTCTCAACCCAGGCGGGCAAGGCACGCCTTGGGCTTCGTAAGCCAAGGCGATGGCATCCACTAACCAGTGGGCCATCCTCTGCTTGGAGACAGCCCTTCCCTTCTGCTGGCCTCCGTAACAGACGAAGAGCTGATCTGAGGTCCTGAGGCTTTGTGTTCTGTCCACGTACAGGCGCAGAGCGCGGACGGGACAGAGAAAAGCCAGGGCTGGGTCTGCCTCCTCTGAAGGCAGCGCTTGCAGGTTCACCAACTGGTCCCGGAAGGGAGTGGTAGGAACCTTGGGCACGTATCCGGGCCGGGGTCTCAGGATCACGTGAGAGTTAGCCGGGCCGAATTCTAGGCACGATTCGTCGACCGAAAATGCATGCAGGTCCCCTACCCTCTTGATAGAGGCCAATGCAACCAGGAGTACTGTTTTACAGGACAGAATTTCTAACTCAGCTGACTGCAAAGGCTCAAAGGGTGGTCTCTGCAGTGCCGAAAGGACCAGAGACAAATCCCAAGAGGGTATAGAGAGTGGGCGAGGAGGATTTAGTCTCCTTGCTCCCCTCAGGAATCTGACGATCAGGTCGTGCTTTCCCAACGACTTACCTTCAACTGCATCGTGATGTGCGGCAATGGCGGCAACATACACTTTAAGGGTGGAGGGAGACAGCCTTCGCTCCAACCCATCTTGCAGGAAGGAAAGCACGGCTCGGATCGAGCTAGTTCGGGGGTTCTCCTCATGAGAAGAACACCAGTCAACGAATAGGTTCCACTTCAGTGCATAGAGGCGCCTCGTAGAGGGGGCTCTAGTGGAAGTGATGGTGTGAACTACCACTGGGGGTAGGTCACCTAGAACCTCTGCGTCCCGTCCAGGGACCAGACATGGAGTTTCCAGAGGTCTGGACGCGGGTGCCACAGGGTGCCCCGTCTCTGAGAGAGCAGGTCCCCTCTCAGAGGAATGGGCCAGGGAGGGGCTGTCGCTAGGAGCACTAGTTCGGGGAACCAGGTCCGGTTGGGCCAATACGGTGCAACTAACAAGACCTGCTCCTCGTCCACCCTGACTTTGCACAAGGTCTGTGCAAGAAGGCTCACTGGGGAAAACGCATACTTGCGTAGGCCCGGGGCCAGCTGTGTGCCAGAGCATCCGTGCCGAGGGTCCCCTCGGTCAGGGAATAGAACAACTGACAGTGAGACGTGTCCGGGGCGGCAAACAGATCTACCTGTGCGGTCCCAAAGCGCCTGAAATCAGCTGGACCACCTGGGGATGGAGTCGCCACTCTCCCGGTAGCACCTGCTGCCGTGAGAACTCGTCGGCTGCACGGTTGAGCAGGCCAGGAATATAAATGGCACGAAGCGACCTCAGATGCTTCTGACTCCAAAGGAGGAGATGGCGGGCGAGTTGTGACATGCGGCGGGAGCGTAAACCACCCTGACGGTTGATGTACGCAACGGTCGCAGTGCTGTCCGTACGGACCAGCACATGCTTGCGCTGTAGCGGCGTTTTGAAGCGGCTCAATGCAAGATGTACTGCTAACAACTCGAGGCAGTTGATGTGCCAATGCAGTTGAGGCCCCGTCCACAGACCTGAAGCTGCATGCCCGTTGTACGTGGCCCCCCAGCCGGTGGCAGAGGCATCCGTGGAGACCACAGAATGCCTGGACACTTGTTCTAGGGGAACATCTGCCCGCAGGAACAAAGGGTCCGACACAAGCTGAGAGTTTGGCGACAGTGCGGAGTCACTTGGACCCGGCACGAGCCGCTCTGCCACGCCCATCTCGGGACTCGATCGTGGAGCCAGTGTTGGAGCGGCCTCATATGAAGCAATCTGAGCGGCGTTCCGCGGCTGCAGATGCCATATGCCCCAGGAGCCTCTGAAACAGTTTCAGTGGAGCCGCTGTTCTGCGTCTGAGCGTGGTCACGCAGTTCAACACTGACTGGACGCGGGCCTTGGTGAGGCGCGCTGTCATGTTGATCGAGTCCAACTCCATACTGGGAAAAGAGATCCTCTGCCCGGGGGTGAGTTTGCTCTTTTCCCAGTTGACCCGAAGCCCTATGGCTGAGGTGACTGAGCACCATGTCCCTGTGTTCGCACAACTGCTCTCTCGACTGGGTGAGAATAAGCCAGTCGCGACAGGGCCAGCCCGAAGGGTAAGACTTTGTACTGATATGCCCGTCCCTCGAACGCAAAGCGAAGAAACGGTCTGTGTCAAGGGAGAATCGAGACATGAAAGTATGCGTCCTTCAGGTCGATCGCTGCAAACCAATCTTGGGGACGTATGGATTTGTAAATGCGTTTCTGCGTAAGCATCTTGAACGGGCAGTCTGTTGAAGGGACCGGTTCAAGACACGCAGGTCCAAGATTGGCCGTAACCCACCGCCTTTCTTGGGTACAATGAAGTACGGGCTGTAGAGGCCGGTCTTCATATCGGCTGGAGGGACCGGCTCGATCGCATCCTTCGCCAGTAGGACTGCGATCTCTGCCCTGAGCACAGGGGCACTGTCCGCCAGAACACAGGTGAACAGAATGCCCCTGAATACAGGGGGACGCCGGGCGAACTGAATCGCATAGCCGAGTCTGACAGTACGGATGAGCCAGCGAGACGGGCTGGGAAGCGCTAGCCAGGCTCCCAGACACCGCGCAAGCGGAACCAACGGCACCACAGACGTACCCGGGGTGGGGCAGCGCGGCGGAATGCAGGGACCCGACTCGGACGGCATAGCGGCCCGGAGTGGGGTCTGAGTGTGGGGTGCAACACGAATGGCAGAGTGAGTGTGCGGAAGCGTCAGTGCGTCCAGAACACAGCCACTGCTGCTCGCTGGCGAAGAAGAGGGGCTCGAGGGTGACAAGGCATAGCGTCGCCGACCGCCAAGCGCGCCCTCTTGGGACCCAGAGGTTTCAGAATTGCTCTTTAGTTGAAAATGAGGGTACAGAAACAGAAAAACAAACAGAAACAGAAAAGCGGAACAGAAAAAGAAAACAAAGATTCTCCACCCGGCCCTCCACCGGGGGGCAACTTGAAGAGCAACTTGATCCACTCTGGGTCGCCCGTCTCAGGGTCGTTAGTACCTGCGCTTGCCTCCTGGTTTGGCAGCGGGCTGGACGGGCATGGTCAACTTCCTGCGGCTTGCCCCACGCCGAGGCCTGGATGGTGGCTGCTGCTGCTAAGGCTTAGCGGGAGCGGAGGACGCCGCAGGAGGTCGACCTCGGCGACGAGCGGACGGAGGAGCTGTGGCCGGCGGACGGGTGGGAGCAGCAGCGGTTCGCCGGGGCAGGATGTGTCGGATGGCCTCCGTCTGCTTCTGGGCGGCCGAGAACTGTTAGGCGAAGCTCTCGACCGCTTCGCCGAATAACCCAACCTGGGAAGAGGGGCATCCAGGAGCCGACATTTATCGGTGTCCCTCATATCCGCGAGGTTGAGCCAGAGGTGGCGCTCCTGGACCACCAAGGTGGACATCGCCTGACCGACTGAACGTGCAGTTTCCTTCGTCGCTCAGAGAGCGAGGTCGGTTGCCACACGGAGCTCCCGGAGGAGCTCTGGGTCAGAACCACCCTCGTTCATGTCCATGAGCGCCTGGGCCTGATGGACCTGTAGAAGCGCTATGGCATGGAGGGCGGAAGCAGCCTGTCCACAGGCTCTGCAGCCTTGGACGGGAGGCGTGGATTGCCCCGCCAGGAGGAGGCGGACGCCGGACACAATTATCCACGTCCTAGTAAGCTCCTAATGCACTTCCGGAAAGAATGGCACTGGGGCGGAGCGCTGAGAACCAGCACGGCCCGCCCCGAGATACCAATCGTCCAACCGAGAAGGCTCGGGACGTGGTGAAGGGTTCCACACAAGCCCGACCTTCTCGGCGGCCCGGGAAAGCATAGTCGCCCATTCTGGATCTGACACGGGCAACGCCACACTCCCAGAGAGGGGTAACGCAGCCGAATCCTCATCTCCAGAGGACTGAAGCTCCCCCTCCGATGCTGCGATCGACATCTGATCGTCAGGTGGGCCCCCAAAGGACACGCCTGGCCGACCACGAGAAGGGCCAGCGCGTTCGTTTGGGGGCTCAAACGGCGGCAGCGCTTGAGAGGCACGAGGGGCCCACGGAGATTGCCTCGGCGGGGAAGCCCTCACGGTAATCCTCAGATCACCCTGACCATGCGCAAAAGTAGGTCTATTCTGAGGTCCAGAATAAACACTAGATCTGGGCATAGGCGAGGGGACTGCACCTCCCTTGATGTAAGCGAGTCTTGATCTAAGCGCTGCCATAGTCATATTCCCGCAATGAGAACATGAACTATTCACAAAAGCTGCTTCAGCGTGCCGAATGCCCAAGCACGAGAGGCAACAATTGTGGCCGTCTGCTGGCGCCAGGGAACGACCACACCCAGAAACGCACAAGCGGAATGTGTGGGGCGCGCGGGGCGCGTGACGCGTTTCACGCACGCCAACGTTCATTGGCTTGTTCTGTAGACACTCGAAGTTGATAGGGCTCCCTGAAGTGATCCCCCAACGTCGTCACGTCGACGTCACGTCGAACGTGAGGGACTGAAGGGGAACTAGTACTATACGTTTTTTAAATTCACTCCACTACTACATGTTGCTTTACTAAGTTTATTTAGTCCATTTGGTAATGAATTAGTGATGTGTGTGATGGCATGTTCCTCCTCATGCTGGGTCTGGAGAGTGACGTTTTGTTTCTACAGATGAAGGAGTTTGGCATCATCATTCATAACTGCAGCTGTCTAGTGTTGGACCTGCACCGCATATTCAGCCTTTACTGGCAACTGGAATACAAAGACTTTCTGCCATCGATATGGTCAAAGAGACTGACCGCACTTTATAATAAAGACGAGGTCTTGCAACTGAGTCTGGACGACACTGAAGCAGAAGCGTACATCTCTGTGAGTCGAGTGAGAGTGTTTTTCCTTTCTAGTGCAAGCCAGAAAAATCCTGGAACACGGAAATGATTCTTCATTTGATTTGCTGTAATGATGCTTTATTTGTTTGTTAGTGCAGGCACACTACAGTATACATAGAGCGGGTTACATATGCAAGATTAATGATTTGTTTTCTGCGTCATCTACGGAAGAGAGATTTGCTATTATAGATAAAGGTCTCTATTGCTTAATATCCTGTTCAATCAATGAAGGCCTTACAGAAAATGAACAAGTGTTTTTTCATCAACATGATGATCCACAGTCAGTCAGGCTTCCAGCTTAACTCCTGATCAAATATCTTACTGTGACGTGTGACATATTTCATAGGAGACACAGATCGATCATGCACTGAACACACTGAATAAAAACACCACATGAGAGTTAAAGTCCCCCTGTGGTGAAAATCCAGCTTTTAATGTTGTTTATATGTCTATGTGTTGTTTTTAATATGCTTTAAGACAATCCATGTGTAAATTCATAAGTCAACAACATTGCTGAGTATTTTCTCCTTAAAACTGCAGTGAACCAAAGACAGTCTCAAAAACATGCTTTGAAATCGCTGGTGTTTCTGTCGTCACAAACTACCTTGTAACCAATCAACGTGTGATCGTCAACCAGTGGATCTCTGAGTGAGTGAGTGAGTGGAGGTGGGGCTCATTTGCATATTCATTTAACCACACATACTAAATGAGGAAGGGGTGTCGAATTACATTCAAGATATTTTAAGGCATGAAGAATTTTTTTCATGGAAAAACAACATTTAAATATGTAATTTTGGTGATCAAACATGAGTTTGAAGGGTACCTATTATGGCATTTAAAATGTTCCTAATAATGTTCTGGGAGTCCCCAACAACAGTTTTACATGCATGCAATGACAAAAAACACTTTTGTTGTCTTATAATATGCATTTATTTTTACCTGATTTGCTCACCGACTCCCTAATGATTCGTTTGACGACTCATTTGTCCAAACCCCTCCTTTGCATGACGCTAATCGGCGGTGATTGGTCAGATGACGCAGTCAGTTATATTTTTCGTTAGCCCAAAGCTTAAACATATTGATAAAGCACTGCAGTACTACAATACGCTTCACATAATTTCACAAATTTCAAAAAAACAAAAAAAAATTATATTGGAGACCTAGAAGCTGCTGAGCGTAACTCTCTCTCTCACACACACACACGCACACACACACACACACACACACACACATACGCACACACACACACACACCACACACACACACACACACACACACACACACACACACACACACACACACACACACACACACACACACACACACACACACACACACACACACACACACACACACACACACAAGCAACAATTATTAATAGTACTTACAGGTTGTGATTCGGAGGAGGAAGCTGATCTAAATAAACTTGGTATTGAACCTTCCTATATCACCCGACTCGCGAATCCACACTTGAAAGCATTTGTGTTTGTGAAGCGATCGTCATTAAAATAACGCGAACACAGCTCAAGGTGGCTATACTTGTGTGGTATAGTTGTAAATATAAACTCTACCCACTGAGTCTTCACATGCTTGTCCCTGGGCAGTGAAAAAAAAAGTTTGCTTTTGATTCGCACTTCAGAACAGAGTCTCGTCGACATGATGTTGTCAGGTTTCTCTGTCTGCTCGGCGCGCGCACTGAGTGGGCATGTCGAATTCAAATAACTTGTACAAGTGACGTACGAAAGCTAGAGAGAAAGCATCGTTTGTCTATCGATTCATATCAGCGACTCAGAGTCGACTCTTACTTTTGAGAGACAATAACTTTGTATACGGTGAACTTTCATATTTAAAACTTTGCAGGATGTTTTTGTTCACTTAGATCTATGTTACACACTACATGAAAGGTAATTTTCAAAATTCCATGATAGGTACCCTTTAAAGGGATAAACTGGTTGACTGCAGGGGGACTTTAAGACTTTAAGGTCTCGTGTAATACATGTTTGGTGATGATTCTCCCTTGAGCTTTAGCCCAGTGTTGATCATAGTTTTCCTGTGCAGTTTAGAGATTTTTCTGACCACAATGTATGTAAATAAACTGCAAATATTAGGACTGAATAAAGTTGACTTCACTGGGTTACACCAATGAAAGTGAGAGAGGAGAAAGCTGCAAAACATGTTTCCATTTATGGATTTTCCCCCACCTTTGTTGTGCTAGAGTTCTCCAGATGTTTTTCTGTCCAAAAGACCGGATGAAAGACATCGAGGCCATTAAAAGCGTCATTCAGGAGGCCAAGACATTTATCTACATCTCCATACCCGACTATTTACCAATGCTCAACCGAAGCAAACCCAAGTGAGTCCTGTTTAACAATGGCTGACCAATAATATCTGCTGTAATATACAGTCAAACCAAAAATTATTCAAACACCAGATATTATTTTTGATATTTTCTACTAGTGTGTGCATACCCAAATATTCTTCATACAGTGACTACCAGTAACATGTATAAAAATTTGGGACCAGGAATATATTTAGACACTTTGAGCTGATCATGTTTTGCTGAAGAGTTTTTTCTTTAATAACTAATGCTCTTTTTACACACAGACTGAACAACATGAAGCATTGCTGGGTATCTGGTTGAGCTAAACTGGTATTATCTAATTGTGTAGTTAAATTTAACATCTGACAGATGTGATTCATAATTCATGTGTGAGAGTCTAACAGAAGGACAGACTTCTGGAGTCCATTTGTCAAGGAGTTTGTCATATTTTATTACCATTTTCTAAACTATAAGTGAATAAACTGTGATAATGTGAGAAATGTTGAAGGTGTCTGAATACACTTTGGTTTGACTGTATATCAGTGATTTGACTCTTGCAAAGAAAGGGATTCTGTCAGAATACATGGCTAGAATATTTCAGACGGGCTTTTACAGCACAACCCGTTCTGTCACGGACCTGTAAAAGTTATGAACAAACGCTCTTCCAGTAACAATCGTTCAAAGTTATCTGGTCTTTAATAATGTTCTCAAATCATTAGCAAAAAAACATTATTTATACATTGTTCTTTTTCTGAAACGGCTTAGTTGGACGTACATTTAATGGTTTTAAATGTTTGCTTGATATCAAAGACCGGATATGTTCATTACACACTTATAAGAGCCCTCAAAAGAGATTGTGACGCTGGCAAAAGACATTTTCCTGGATCAACATATTTTATTCATCCTGCAACATTCCAGTCTGAAAATGTAGCCCTAGCCTTTTCCCTATCTTTATCCCTAACCGTAACTTATCCCTATCCCTAACCGTAACTTATCCCTATCCCTATACCTAACCGTAACTTATCCCTATCCCTAACCGTAACTTATCCCTATCCCTAACCGTAACTTATCCCTATCCCTATCCATATCCCTATCCCTATCCCTATCCGTAGCTTATCCCTATCCCTAACCGTAACTTATCCCTATCCCTAACCGTAACTTATCCCTATCCCTATCCCTAACCGTAACTTATCCCTATCCCTAACCGTAACTTATCCCTATCCCTAACCGTAATTTATCCCTATCCCTATCCGTAGCTTATCCCTATCCCTAACCGTAACTTATCCCTATCCCTAACCGTAACTTATCCCTATCCCTATCCGTAACATATCCCTATCCCTAACCCTATCCCTATCCATAACCGTAACTTATCCCTATCCCTATCCCTAACTGTAACTTATCAATATCCCTAACCCTATCCCTAACCCTACCCCTAACCCTAATCGTAACTTATCCATAACCGTAACTTATCCCTATCCCTATCCCTAACCGTAACTTATCCCTAACCCTATCCCTATCTCTAACCGTAACTTATCCCTATCCCTAACCGTAACTTATCCCCATCCCTATCCCTATCCCTAACCGTTCTTATCCCTATCCATATCCCTATCCCTAACCGTAACTTATCCCTATCCCTAACCGTAATTTATCCCTATCCCTAACCGTAACTTATCCCTATCCCTAACCGTAACTTATCTTATCCCTATCCCTAACCGTAACTTATCCCTATCCCTATGCCTAACCGTAATTTATCCCTATCCCTAACCGTAACTTATCCCTATCCATAACCGTAACTTATCCCTATCCCTATCCATAACCGTAACTTATCCCTATCCCTAACCGTAACTTATCCCTATCCCTAACCGTAACTTATCCCTATCCCTAACCGTAACTTATCCCTATCCCTATCCATAACCGTAACTTATCCCTATCCCTAACCGTAACTTATCCCTATCCCTAACCGTAACTTATCCCTATCCCTATCCATAACCGTAACTTATCCCTATCCCTAACCGTAACTTATCCCTATCCATAACCGTAACTTATCCCTATCCCTATCCCTATCCATAACCGTAACTTATCCCTATCCCTAACCGTAACTTATCCCTATCCCTAACCGTAACTTATCCCTATCCCTAACCGTAACTTATCCCTATCCCTATCCATAACCGTAACTTATCCCTATCCCTAACCGTAACTTATCCCTATCCCTAACCGTAACTTATCCCTATCCCTATCCATAACCGTAACTTATCCCTATCCCTATCCCTATCCCTATCCATAACCGTAACTTATCCCTATCCCTAACCGTAACTTATCCCTATCCATAACCGTAACTTATCCCTATCCCTAACCGTAATTTATCCCTATCCCTAACCGTAACTTATCCCTATCCATAACCGT